>JACCIX010000785.1:55000-120000 GCA_025506515.1 Flaveria trinervia
GGTAGCCCACCAAAATTTAAGCCTACACAAATTAATTGCAACAATTCAGCCCAATTACTAAAATTTAGTGTAAGCCCACTTTCTTTGTTTTGCAATTTTATTGTGATTCAAGAACAACAAAACCAACCCACCACATGAACTTCTTCCTTTTTTCTTTTAATTCGACAACATTGGCAATATGATATGACCGAAAATGTTTGAGGTTAAATCCATTATTAAATGACATCAATACATCATGTGTCACGTGTTCAATTTAGTTGCATATTATTAAACTTGTTTATTAGGCATTAGGGTCTTTTATATGACTTTTTTTGTTTGGTCATCATTTTGTGATTGATTAAACTTGAGATTCAACATCCAACTACGATTCGTTGCCATATATGAAATTCTCAAGATTTACCATGTACTGAGTTGTAATGTTGTCTATTCCACGTGATTGTGTTTTAAAAAATATGCCGTAGGTGTTGTTTGCGTACGCTTAACACATGTAGTGATGTGCAATTAGATTTATTTATTGAAGTTATTAAGTGTCTAAGTGGTTAAATAGAGATACTATGTTTGGTATAGCAACTGTAAGAGTTAATTATTTATTAAAGAGTACTCAGGTTTAGTTTTGGTTTAAAGTAGAATCTATTCAATTCTATTTTTATATAAACAAACTTTTTTGAATCAGAACCTTAATTTCTATTTAAAATGATGATCTACAACGTTTTAGAATCTAGTTTATAACCATCAGGATGATGGTGGTTGCAAAATCGCTGGTGATTATCAAGAGTCTTAGTAGGACCAAATTTTCCATTGGAAGTCGAAACGATCATAGACGAAGCTTCTATGGGGCCGGGGGGCCCTTTTTCCCATCAGTAGTGTTAATAAACTCGATAGTATAAAAAAATCGGCAGTTTAAATATTTTTAATAAATATAAAGTTCACTCCCTTTAAAATAGTTTACTTTCGCCCCCACCACTTAAGGTATGGTTCAAGCTCCGTCATTGAAATCGATCAACTTGGTGGAGTCATCAAGAAAGTCACGTTAACTTAGAGGGGGCTAATGTTATGCAGCTAAAGATAATTATCGTAATTTGGTGCTGGCGTTTCTATTCATATATCCTGAGTAGCAAGAAAACGTGATAAAGCTTACAAGGTGTCAAGTCATATTCTACACAAGACCTTTTTCATGTGACTATATATCAAAATGAAAAAGAATAATTACTTTGGTTTGCACTATGTGGTGTAACATCTTCCATCATTATTCATTATGTTGCTGGCATATGCATGTCTTTCAACATATCCTTTACATGTTAACTACAAAAGTGAGTGTGTGTTTGTATGTGAGAGAGAAAGACTGTTCATGCCTTCCTTCACTTTGATGTTAACTACTTGTAGTTCTTGATGTAGTTCCATTGTCCACATGCCATGTTTATCTGTCATGGTGAATGCTTTATGATCATATATGATATATGCATTGCTTCAAGTTACATTCCATGCATTTTAATACAAAAACTAATGTTATATTTTCATTAGTTTTTTGTGAATCTTGTAGTGCTGATGTGATGGTAAGCACATAATTTTCATGTAGCATAGATCTCATGTTCCAAATATGTTTCTATTGGTTTTTTTCATAGTCTTGTTTTATTGGTTCTCTATAATAACATATTGAAGGCTAACTACCAGACATAAATTATGATATACCTGATTCTATAGTTCCAGTAAGTTTACGTTAACGTGTTGTCATGATGAACACAAAAGTTTATAAAATATTTGGGTAATGTACAAAAAGGGATATACATTCGTCTCACCCTATAAAAGCCCCCAACAAATTACAACTTTTGTTTAAGTATTTCGCTAGCTTAGTACAAAAAACTACACTTATGACAACAAGACCTATACCGACGACCATGTGTTGTCACCACGTAGAGATAAGCCTATGAGACTATGACGATGAAAGGCATTGACACAAGGTCCCCGTAGGGTCATCCATTATTTCTCCAACCATTCCAAAAAAAAAGCTAGGGAAGATCTTTATACCGTAAATAATTTTTTAGTGAAAAAAATTATTTCACTTGTTTATTAAAATATTATTGAATCATTAATCACACTGTCATTTTCAATGATTAATATATTTTTGAAACGGGTAATTAGACCATTGATGTGACATTGGCTCAACCGATTATCTTAAATTAATCACTTGGGTTAAGGTGTACCTTGTAACTCGTGTTATTATGAGAACTTGAAAAAATAATATGAATCAGTTATTAAAATTAAATAATAGAAATTAACTAGAAAAGGGTTTATATTAATATATTAACTAAATAAACATTTCTTATAATCTACTAGAATATACTAGTGTGTTTACACATGCATAGGCGTGCATATTGTTTAATAGTGTATTTAAAGTTTGTATGTAACAAAACGTACATGGCATGCGCAGGTAACAAAAATCTCATTATATGCACATGTATGGGTAACAAAAAATAAATATTTACAAATGTATAGATAAACAAAAGATCGTTATACAAAATCCTATAAGAGCTCAAAGACATATATAAAGCATTCAATTACACACAATAGAATAATGATTTCATCATCTCTTCAATAAACATATTAATTTAATTAACCCATGAACAACCTAATGTTCCAAAAACTTTTAAATATATACAGAATTATAAATAGTTCAACTAATGTTGAGCAGAATAATCAAACAAGAATTCTTTGTATTTTTTACGATTGTTAATCTGTTTTATTACCTGTCACATTTAAACCCAATTTGTAGTATAAAACTAAAACATCTTATCATTTTAACATATCCTTTGAACGATTAATGGTACACTATTCTATTCTATGTGATACGGTTTCTTTCTTTCTCACCTGTCTTTTGTCTCCCCCATCTATAATTATGCCAAATCAATCACCTTTCAATATTTTACATCTCTATTCCACGTGCACACTCTTCAATCTCTCTTTTTCTTTCATTCAAAACCAAAATATGTCACTTTATGCTTTCACTATCATCTTCATCTGCCTTCTCTACCAATAGCTCAAATGCTCTTCATTGTGCTCTTTAAACGTTAATTATTTCTTGAGCCCTCACTACAAACATGTCAACAAGTGAGAGTAATGGATGTATGGAGAGTGATGATCAAGTGGATGAAGATGCTATTCTACTCTCCCTTAGCCCACCAGGCCAAACACAACACCAAATATCCGATTACTCCAACCGCCCTCATCGCGGGGATATCTCGTCGCCTCAAGAATGCTCTTTACACCAAAACCCTAATAGGGATCTTAACCTTAACATTAGCCTTGATATGAGTACTGATAATTGTAATGATGGTGTAACAGTGGCGCTTCGTATGGGTCAACCGCAAAGCGCGATATACAAAGGGGAGAGGGGAGGGGGAGGTAGCACTAGCAGGTTCATTACAAACCCTAACATGAGCATAATTGTGCCTGAGAAGTTACAGTATTGGATCCCTACAGCAGCTCAAATCATGGTTGGTACTACACAGTTCTCTTGCACTGTTTGCAACAAAACATTCAACCGCTATAACAATATGCAGGTGATGATCTCCAGCTATTGATGGTAACTAGTTAGACTTTCTTCCATATGTAGTCCTTCTTTGAAGAGAATATAAGTCTTTAATCCTCCTTGATCAATTCTTTTCTTGTTAAGCTAGTCGTTTGCTACGCCAAAATTCATGAAAATGAGTAGGAAATGGCTTTCGCGACAACTTTCGACTAAAGTATATGTTATAACTATATTGTAAAGGCCCTTTTCAATTGTGTTATCAAGTATGAATGTTCTTTTATATACATGCCTCCTATTTCTGACTTTCTCATATATGTATACTTAGCTTGAATGATTTTTGTCTAGTCATCTATCATCAAAAAACTTAAATATAGTTAAGATAGGTACAAGTGTTTCTTGGTAATTCAGTTTATATATAGGTTTGATCAGTGCATGTTTGAATGGAGCAATCTGCCTCTGATATTCTGATTATTCAGTTAAGGGTAATTTATAAAACTAATAATCACTGCGTCTTAAAATCTTATAAATACCCCTAATACGTTGGAAATGTAGTTTTGAACGACAAACCTACTACTTCGAAACTAAAAACGTCTTATTGTAATAAATCCCTAATTAAATCTCTTTGCTATTGGTTTTCATTAAAATGAACCCTCTGAAAAGTGGTGCATATGACAATATTTTAGAGCAGGTAAACATGGGTTACGTTTGCAAGCCCATAGCCCCCATATTCACACTCTTATTGTTATTCAAAAATGATTTATGCAATTTTCTTGCACTATAGTAGTTTGTGTAATTCTATGTGATTAAGAAACACCATCCTCTTATCTATAATTTTCGTTTCTTATTGATAGATGCATATGTGGGGGCATGGATCACAATATAGAAAAGGTCCAGAATCCCTAAGAGGCACAAAGTCAGGTTCACCGATGTTACGATTACCTTGTTATTGTTGTGTAGAGGGTTGCAAAAACAACATAGACTATCCAAGATCAAAGCCACTCAAAGACTTCAGAACACTTCAAACTCACTACAAAAGAAAGCATGGCGAGAAGCCATTTGGGTGTCGAAAATGTGGGAAACTGTTTGCAGTAAGTGGCGATTGGAGGACACACGAAAAAAATTGTGGGAAGTTATGGTATTGTGTTTGTGGGGCGGATTTTAAGCATAAAAGGTCTCTTAAAGACCATATTCACGCCTTTGGAAATGGTCATGCACCTTATTACGCTTTAGAAGACGTAATCGCGGTCGATGATGTTCAAGAAGATGAAGACAAGAGAAGTAGTAATGGAGGTGATCATGGTAGCTTTCTTATGATCTAGATTAGATGTGTTGATTAGTGACTATTTAAATCCAAAAGTACTAACGCACACATGTATTGGTGTGGTATGATATCAGTGAGAATGCATGCTACAACAGTTTTGGAAAGTTTTTGTAAGGATTCATTTGTTTGAGGTTTGAGAAGACTAGATTCTCACCACGATGCCTTGTCTTTTTCCTAGTCCCCACTATGTTATTATTTGCCCTGGATCCGTAGCCATTTGTTTGGATTCTTTTCTATCTTCTCCTTTCTCCTCTCATAATCAATAAATATAATGTACCCAACAATGTAAAAAGAATAAAACAATGTATGGTTGTCTCAATCAAACATAATTGCATACAATGGTAAAAGAATATTTGATATACAATAGATATCAAAGTTTAAACACATTAAAAGATCATCTTCGATCACCAACGTTGGTGTTCGGCCTACCATCGCTTGGTCCAACTGTGGCTCACACCTCTCCAACCGTAACTCAAGCCTTCCAGTCACATCTTTTCGCATCTTTCATCATTTGTATCTTTTTCAGCCACATCATTCTCGAGGCGTAGCTCAAGCACATTATATAATTTTATAATTAAATTTAGGAGGTTAAACTACATCTGGTTCTCATTCGTGATCTGTAAAACATATAAAAGATATTGTAGACTGCTAGATAAAATAGTTAAACAAACCATTTTCATATTTGATCATACTTGTGTTTATCGCGTTATTTTAACCTATTAAACATAATAAAACTTTTTACTAATCATATCAAATACCATAGCCATATTACGCATTGCTTTTAACAAAACCTTGATTGTCTTAAGGCCTTGATATTAATGATCCTGGTGTGCTTTAACTATTAAAACCTTGATTTAATCAGTTTCCGATATATGTAACGAATAAAACCTTGTTTTTTTATAAATCAACTAATTATTGTTTTTGCCTTTCGTGTAAGGTATATTAATGCAAAAGTATGCCTTGTGTAATTGTATGTTATGTTACATGTCCTGATCGAGAGCTAATTACCATGAGTGAAATAATTTGTGTGTGTGAGATTGAGAAAGATAGCACAAATAAGGGATTCATGCTACCCATGCATACATCTGTCTAGTTAACATTAACCCTAGCCAAACAAGAGTAAGTGAATGAGTGAGTCAAACTGAATTAGAGAGAGAGTGTGTGGTCAAGTGAACTCCACTACAGATAAACAATTGCAAACATATAGCAGACTTGTTGTCTAAAGTACTTTCACATATCTTACTGTTGCTTAGGTTTGCAACTGCATTACACACAAACACACACTCTTTCACACACACACAAACACACATAGAGATGACTGATACTAATAGTCTAATACTAACACTTTGATCTAGTTTTTTGTCAGAAAGGTGACGATTGACCACTGATACTCTTACTGCTTTTAGGGTTTCACCCAAAGCTTTACCCTTTATTGTCTTGACAGAAAAATACACACTATCACTATGTATGTGAATGTGTTGCAGCTCATTCAAAATAATATTATTTCACCTTTGAACTAATTTAAGATGGATGCAGTGGTCACAGTTCAACCTTCCTATCTGGGATTCATGTTGCTTTAACTTTTTTATCGCATCTGTTTGTTTTTATCTTTAATTTGTCTATCTGATATATACTCACCTTACAATATATGTGTGTATCTAGATATTCACATGTATGTGTGTTGAACATGTAATCTGATAGAATGCAAAGCCTTGTCTTTGTACTTTTTACACAATTTATCATCATTGTTTAGTTGTTCGCGTGTGTACTTGGTTTATGAACTGTGTTGTCATTGTTTTATATACTACAATATACTTGTTTATTGAGGGTCAATATTTTTAACCTTGTTGTGGTAGTTTTAATTTTGTCCCTTTGTGTATATAGTTTATTTATATCATTGTGTAAAATTTTACTAGCTTGTCGGAGATTACAAATTAACCTATGAAGTGGTGAAAACTTAACTAATGTTAGAATGCAAACAAATTGAATATAAAATAAGGGGTCTACTGTACATATGTCACTGTCAATCAATCGAAACCAACGGTCGTTTAAGGTCGTTTCAAATGGTATTTGAAGGTTAGGGCTTGTGTGGTGTGGATCCAATTGTGAGGTAGCAAGCCATTTTGTATTTAGAGGCCATCTTGTCGAAGTTGGTTTTATTAAAATGACCATAACTTCGGCTAGAAGACTTTGTTTTGAGCGTGCGACTGTCAAAACGACTGTTGGATCGAGTAGCACGTTTATACAAACAGCCATAGGCAGTTTGGATTGTTGTTCCGGCCCAAAAAAAAGCTTATTTTTGAGTTTTAAAACTTTTCATGTTAATTTTAGTTTTTGTTGAACTTTGTTTATGACTTAATTTTTTACCCATTTATGATTTAAAGCCCATTTGAATTATGTCATACATTTTATATTTTTGTAAACATAAGGAGATAATCAATCTTGAGGTTTATAAAAAATCATTTTCTCCTTATCACAAGTGTGTGTTAACGTGTAAATTTGCTAATTATTGTATTCTTGTAAATAAACGATAATTATAAAATTTGTTCCTGGTATTTTTTTTGTAAAATTAAAAAGTTTAATTGGTTATTTTTTTTCCGTCTACATCATTGTGTCAATCATAACCCTCTACTTTTCGAACTTAACAAAAATTAAAGGAGGTCTAAAATAATAACATAAAACGTAATTTATAAAAGAAAAAAACTTTTAGAAAATAAATACTTTTAATAAAAGTACATCAAAGAGGTCATATAAACGGACCAATAACTAAAATTCTTCATTCATCACCACTTTTCTTTTTCATCTTATAAAAGCTAACATTTCTCTAACATTAATTCACTACTAAACAAACAAGTATCACCAACATAATTATATTACCAATAGTACTATTGGTAACAATATTACCAACGGATACCAATAAAATCCAGCTTTTAATTTAAATTTCACGATTTTATAATTTGGTGAAAATCTCTAGACTTATAACTATTATTAAATTCCCATGCAATTAACATTTCATTCTTTATTAAAGAAAATATTTCCGACAAGCAAACCATATGTAATGTTGTTGGTAAATATTTAAAAGAGTTGCAACATTGATCATCCGTCAATAATGTGTTGCTAAATGTGTTGCAAAAGTTTCTGTCAAAAAAACTATACCACATCGTCAAATTTTCTAACGGTCATCACTATCGGATTTCATTCATGATACTCGTTTGTTTAATTATGATTTTCTTAGCATCATGTGAAAAAATGATGCGTTTGTTATTTTACTTGCTATTTTTTTGGATGAATAGTTGAGATAATCAATTTTAAGCTACTTATTTAGGTGGTTTGTTTTACATAAATAAATAGTGCTAAACTCGGTCCGTTCAATATATCTACCACTAAAATATATATTATATTAGTTTTTAAGATTTTATGTGAAATCATTCTCTTTAGTCGTCGTTTGGTTGTTTAACATATGTACTTTTGCTATTGTATTCAAAAGAAATGCATTATTACAAAATAACAAATAAAAAAAGGATTATTAAAAATATGTAAGAAAAAAATTGTAACGCCAAACCCAATAACATATCGGCCTACATTATTTTTTTAACGACTAACATTCATTAATTAATAAATTAGCAAGATGTTAGAAAAATAATTACAAAGAACAAGAAACACAAATGAAAATATTAATTACACAAATAAAAATATTAATTACACTAGACATCCTTAACTGTCAGTTGCATCATTAATTGACATTTCCTTTCCAAATTGTCCATCTTCTTCCCCATCTTGCAATGAAGAACGAGCAAGCGACTAAAACTCTATTGTCACACAAAATCTTATCTCTGTACTTGAAACGTCTTAATTACATATGCATATGTGAGTTGGTTTGTTACTGTTTATCACGAAAATCTTTGCTGACAAACCGACATCATGTTTTAAGTAGATATATAATATCCTTTCCAAATTGTTCATCTTCTTTTCTATCATTGCAGTGAAAAACGAGCATGCAACATGAAACGACCTTAATTAATTACGCATGCCTATTTGAGTTGATGGTTTGTTATTGTTCGTCACGAAATATTTACTCAAACCGACACCCTCTTTTAAGTAGATATATAATTTCGTTAGTATTTCAGCCTTTTGGTGTTTGCTTTCTTTTTCCTATATACTCTCCTTATTTCATTTATTTTTTACTCATTTTATCGTATTATCTATATCTAATAATATAAGAATTATCCTGCCCTTTAAGAAATATATACTTTATATACTTCAATAAGGAGTAGTGTCATCATGATTTACATAAGAAGTGAGTACAATATATCAAACCTTGATTAGGTTGAGGTTTGTCATCAACGATCAATTAGCATACTTTATAACATCACTAATCACTATCAGTATGACTACTAGTATCATAGTTTGTTGACGAGACAAAATAATGGGCCAATTCAAATGTATACTAGCCCAGAATAAGTGTCCAGCGTATCATGAGTCTAAAAACTCTAAATCAACTTGTGGCCCAAAATAAATCCATTGGTATCTCATATCTGAATATTCTTGCGTAACATTATTTGTGGGTTTTCCTTTTTTCCCCTCTATATTTTAGAGAAACTTACATAATGGTTCGTGGTTTGATCTGATTGTAAATTTGATCCTTAGACTTTAAAATTTGTAAAATTTAGTACAAACTTTTATACAGTATTTCATGTTTGATCTTAAATTTTAAAAAGTTCAAGTAGTTCAAATTTTTATGTTGTCGTTATACTTTTGATCCCTAAAGTTAAATTTAAAAGTTAGTACAAACTTTATAAAATACATAAAATAAATAAATAAATTTAATATCAATGACCAAAAGTGCAATAACTATACAAAAGTTTAAACTAATTTTGTAATATTTAAAATTAGGGATTAGATTTGCATTTTTATTAAACCACGGGAACCATTGATGTGATTTTTCTATTTTTTATATCAATAAAAGCTTGTCTCGCTCTAGTAACAAAATAAATTTTCCTTGTTAAAACTTAAAAGTAGATGTGATAGATCATAATTCATATATACACTAGGAGAAAACGTTATCTAAGTTTCAAATCTCAAGCTTCACTAAAGGATATGCATATTCATATGCTAATATGTAAGTTATGAATAAACCACATTCGAGTGGCACTACAAAACAATCGTTAGCCTAGTCATGAGGATTTTTCTCGTGACTGTATTCAAGACTAAATGTTAAAATAGGGTATAAATGAATAAAGGTTAAATTTTTAAGATGATAAGGATCAAGTGTTGTATGTGTCACGATGCTCGTCACATGTTATAGTATCGTTTTGGTTCACAGTGGTGATCTTGTACCGAGTATATGAGTGGTTCTTGATATATCGGATATGTTTGATGATTATTAAGAATACAATTGTCACATGGAATATTCAAATTGTTGTCTTGTTTTATAAGATGAGTTTGTGTTATGATACATTTAATAAATGGTATCATATATTTTACAAAGTGGTGTGGATGATACATCAGCACCAAATGTAGATACACTATTAGAGTAACACTGTAAAATAAATTTGATTTAGTTGTCCTTTGTAAAACCGTGTTTATTTTATAACTACATAGCATATTTAAAAAAAATTAAACATCTTATTTGGGCCGTTTATTAGAAAAAAAACACATATTACCAGCCATACAGTTAGATTGTACGCTCAAATAGCACCTATTGAATATTTAGAGATTAATGTAACAAAACAAACATAATTAAGTAGCTTAAAAAATAATATAAAATTATTTTGTATAAAATTATTTTGTCTCGTCACTTTTAATAGAAGGAAGTTAAAGAAGAAAGTAAAGGTTTTTAATAATATTTCAACTTTTCTCACTAAATGAAAGAAAAGTAATTTAATAAAAATAAAATATTTTATCACTTATTTATTTTACACTTCCACTTTTATAAAAAAAGATTGCGTAGATCATAGAATTTATTTTCTTCTAAATTCAGAAACATTTAATTTTAAATTATTTTTTTCTACAAATTCTATAACATGTAGTTACATTATATATTCTTTTCCCCTATTTTTCTTTATTCTTTATCCCAATTTTTTATATCCATTTATTAATTTTGTATGCTTTGTATATACTTCCCATATACTTTGTACTTGTTATTATATTTATTATAAATTTGTAAGCTTTGTATATACTTTGCATATACTTTTCATATCTTTGTACTTATTATTATTTTTGTTATTATTATTTTGAACTGCTTATACTTTTATTGTTTGCCGTTTGGTGAAGGTACATGGGTGCTCTAAAAACAACGGAAAACAACAATATAAACATGATATATATATAGGGGGTTTAAATGGTGAGAACTTTAGAAATCAATCTCAGTCACTTATTTTTTATCACATGCAAATCACATATCATTTTTCTTTTTTTTTAACGTTCGTAATTTGTTTTCACAACATCATTTTTTCAAAAAAATTTCACCACAAAATTCAGTATTTTTTTATCTTTCCAACGCCTACCATATTGATATACTTTTCTAAAAAAATCATACATCCGTTGTTTACATATGTATAAATCTAGTTATACACATGTATAGTACTGAATTTACATATGTGCAAATCCGATATTACACATGTGTAAAACGAATTTCGTTAAAAAAACGGGAATTTTTTTTATTTTTTATAATTTTTTTTATATTTTTTTATGAAAGAGGGAAAGTTGGAGAACATTTTTGTGTTTTTATTTTTTTTATTTTTATGTTATTTTTTTATTTATAATTTTTTTTTAATATTTTTTGTTAATTATCATTTTGTTATTAAGAACTAGTGGTTGAGATTAGTGCATAGAGTTATCATAAAAAAATTAGTTCTTATTTGATCAGACCCTATATATATATATGATACGCCCACAGATCCAACCTGGATCCGAAACGGATGTCGCGTACGACCCACGCGCCGATGTGGGAGGTGGAAGATGGTTGCGGAAAACGTGAAAAAGCGACGTCGTATACAGACGGCCCCTTGGAAGTCCCGAAAAGCCAAACATAAATTTGATCTCACCCTAACAATATTAACGTTATATTACCATTAATTAATTAATATTAAACATGTTGTTGGGACACGTGTCGATCCACGCGTCCGTTTTAATAAAAAAATAAATATATAATGAAAGAATCTTTTTTGATTCGAAGGTTTCTATCTCTCGTGATTCCTCTACTTTCCCCTAACCCACTCCAAAAGGATATTCCGAAATCTATACATGGAATCTCTATGCTTTTATAACCTAACAATTTCTAGATAACATTAATTAATCATAATCAAGATGGTGATAATAATAATAATAATAATAATAATAATAATAATAATAATAATAATAATAAGTGGGTATTTGTAAGTTCGTTTACATCTATGAGGGACGTGACAGCGATGAAAAGTGACGTATTCATATTCGTGCAGTCTTGAAACAAGATTTTGAACGGTTTTCAAATTGACAAATGTCATGTTATTATGATCTATGTGGTTTTGAGCAATCTTGACTAAAAAACTTCTAGACTCGTGAATATTCGAAGTACAAATCATCAAATTGTTTAACTAACGTTGATTTTTAAATGTTATAAGTCAAATTCTATAATTTTTATGTCACGTATATGTATTGCTCTTCACCAAAGAAAAGGTTAAGCTATTTTATACAAGTGAGTAAGTGACATTTGTTTAGAAGTTTGGTGGTGTTTTCCACACTTTAATGATTGGTTGATTCTCTTTATAAAATTTATATGGTCCTTGTATAATAAAACGAAATAATATGTTTACAGTTTTGTTAAGCATCTATGACCTGTAAGATTGTGATATTTTCTTATTTCATATAAAACCTAATAAATGCATATTGCCAATGGCAAGTTAACTAAATATCTTAATCCAATATGACAATTTCACTGAGAAAACATAAAGGATTTCACAACTGAGAAAAAATCAAAATACCTTTTTAGTTTTCTGAATAGTAGTATATTGTTGATCATCTTTGAGTCGTCTTCGACATTTTCTGATTCAAATATCCCGTCGTTACATATAAGATTTTAATCAAATAAGACGAAAAAGTGTTTGTCAGTAACGAGCAAGCAAAATTTGTTATAAAACATGTACTAGAATCACAGATGTTGATTTTTTAAACCATACTAAAGATCAACCATCACAACATCTTAATTACTAATTACAACCGTCATAAATTAGACATTTACATAAGTAAATATCACTTCATAAGAAACTTGATCAATAGAAATAAAGTTATTACCGACTAATAGTGACAACCGATATATAGTTACTACCAGAGTATCAAGTTACCACCAACTTGCCACTAAGTTTCTAGTAATGATCATATATTATCAATCATTTGTTTTCAAGCAATATCCATCATGATTATGAAGCAACTTCTAACGTATAAAAAAACATTCTAGAATAACTTTTTTCACGTTAACTAGTCTACTTGATTGCCATCATCAATACCAGAAACTTCCGCCCCTTTAAACACTCTACTGAGTGTTGCCTCTCGAGAACTTTTATGTTCTACCAGATGCAACAAGGGGTAGAACTACCAAAGTTTCTATTAGTCGCATGTTTTGTCGTAAACATGTGTTAACATTGAAAGAAAATATTGAAAATGACCACAAAGATAAAGAAAGAAAAATTAAGAAAGAATAAATACCCGTGGAGTGAAAGCCGCTTTATCGAGTTCATTAGAAGTGTAAGTTTAGCAATAGGCTAGAGGTGAAGTTATGTTATTAATTTGCAATATTTTATGTTTGATAGAAATAAATAAGGGATGAGAAAATACAAAAAAATAATAAGTATGTCTCTGGATTCGAACTCAAGTCGTGAGTTTAAGAGAAAAAAGAAACCAAACCAAGTGGTTTAAAAAGCAAGATGTGTTTTGGTGTTGCAAAGAATATATATAAGAGAAGTTTAGATTGAATAAAAAAATTTAAAAAGCTCACCGATCTTTACAATTAAATGTTAAAATAATTATAATCTAAGCCCAAATGAGTAAACGAATTATTTATTTATATTTTTCTTATAACAAACTAAAATAGAAAAATAGGTGTTATTTTAGGATGGAAGAAATATCATTTATAGAGTATAGCTTCAAAGTTTGTTGGAATTTGGCCAAGTAGTCAAATAAGTTGCACATTGAGGGGTTTTAGTTAACAAGTGAACAACCACCTATCAAAGTTTAAACAACATATGCCATTTTAAATTAAAAGAAAGGGAAAATATCAAAGAATAATAATCAAGTTTTAAAAATATTCTAATTTAATCACTCATGTATATTTTTCTCAAATTGGACCTCCAAACAATCAACTCGAGTCATTACCAAATTCTACTATGACAAGAAAGTAATAATGGAAAAGACATTGGGGTTAGAATTTTCAATATATAAAATTATATTAAAAAATAAAAAAACATGTTAATTATGAAAAAAATAAAAAAAAGTGCCTAAAATTTACGTTAACGTTTTATATCAGCTTCAAAAGATAGAAAAAAATATTTTCTAACTGAATCCAAAAGTATAATATGTTAAAAAATATGTTATGACAAAAAATTTGTATAAAATATAAAAATGAGTGATTTAATTGAAACATTTTTAAAACTTGAGTTACTTAATTGGAACACTTTTGAAAGTTGGTTATTATTTTACAAAGTTACTCCTAAAAAAAAATACTACCTATAACTAGAATGTTTAAACATAATCATAAGTGACCCGTTAAATATAAGAATTAAGATAGAAAATCTGAAACAAAACAACTTTGATTGAAGTCATGCCTTCAAATCTATGTGTCATAATTCTTTTATCAATTATTTGTAATTTTATATAGTTGCATTGTAAACAATACCTGCAATTAGTAGCTTACAAAGGTACCAAGATCTATTTTATATCTAAATTGATCTTGTAAATTAATCGAATATGATCGTTTTTATAAAGGTTTTAAATGTATGTATTAAACAGTTATAATTGTACGTGTTTATCTTTCGAAATTTGAAACGCGGGCCCCAGAATCTCAATATTTTCAAACACAACCATACTTTACTTTTGAAATTATGAAATCTTTAGAGTGAAATGTCAAACATGTATTCGTGGTAATTTACAAGCGAAAAAGATAGTGGCGAAAATAGAAAGACAAGAAATTATGTGGCAAAATGAAAAGTGATCATTTGATCTTATCTCAAACCACTCTAGAATATTCAAACTACTCTCCCAAAATATCCAACTTTCCAGATTCAAAACCAACATATACAAATCAATATACATATATTTATGCACGAAGTACAAGCAATCAAAGCATTACCTGATGAGCAATTGAAGATTTCTAGTCTGGAAAAGACTCTCCTAGAAAACCCTTATCAAAGATTCGTTTCGTACGCGACGACCCGACTACGACAGCTTCTTCAATACACCTTCGATTTATCCCACAAAAATTATATAAAAAAAATTTAAAAAACACACACACAGGTTTCTCTCTCACACACACAAATACACACACTCTCTCTAGAATTATTTATTATATTTAAATTATCTTGTATACGAAGTTTATTCCCTTTTGTGATTCTTCTTTAGATCCTTATATTCTCGTTCAAACCGGATCTTTCTATGCCCCAACACAAGATCTTCCACATTTAATGACCTTTGATAGTCCATTTGATCCATCAAACGTGTTTTACTTTTGCTCCGATTATTCAATGGTTTTTGGTAACAATAATCCGACTGATTTTGGTGACAAAATGCAAAGATATCGAGAATATGTTGAAGCTTTGGAATCAGAAAGAAGAAAGATCCAAGTGTTTGAACGTGAGCTTCCTCTTTGTCTTGAGCTCGTTACTCAAGGTATGTTAATGGAGATTGTCTGATTTCTTCCATTTTTTTCAAGATTTGTGAATATTATTGATTGGATTTTGGTTATGTGATTTGGGTTTTGTTGGTTTGTGGAAAATCTTCATAAAGTTTAAATCTTTCATCTTAGATTCTTAGGGTTCTTGAATCTTGATGAGTTTTTGGGATCTGTAAATTCACCATCTTTATTCTTTGACATCTGTTGCAGCAATTGAAGGATGTAAACGACAAATGTCTGGAACGACAACTGATTACAACAATGAGTGTTCTGAGCAAACATCAACCGAAGGTCCAGTGTTGGAAGAATTTATTCCGATGAAAAGAACTTCATCTGCAGATGAAGATGAAGATGAACATGAACATGAACATGAACATGAAGAAGAACACCTACAACAACAAATGAATCCTAAACCCAAAAAGGTCACTAACAACAAATCAGATAAATTTTCATCATTATCATCTTCAAAGAAGCCAGATTGGCTTAGACATGCTCAACTCTCGATTCAAACCCCAGATCCAATGGTAATAGTTATAAATCACTAAACTGTTGTTGTTTAATTTGTTGTTTTTGTTTTGAAATTTGGTTTAAAGATTGGGTTTTTGTTTAATTTTCAGGAGTTATCACCGAAAAGAGTTCCGGTGGTGGAGGTAAAGAGAAATGGGTGTGGTGCTTTTCATCCGTTTAAGAAAGAAAAAAGCTCCGACGGAGCTCCGGCGGCCGGAGCTGTGAAATTGTCAGCTACTCCGGCGGCGGAGCCGACGGCTGCTGCCAGTTCCACGGCGGAGACTGGTGGTAGTAGTGGTGGTGGTGGTGGTGGTGGAAGTAAGAGTGAAGATAAAGGGCAGTCGAATAGAAAAACAAGGCGGTGTTGGTCGCCGGAGTTGCACCGGCGGTTCCTCCATGCGTTACAACAACTCGGTGGTGCACATGGTGAGTATTTTTATTATTATATAATGTTTATTATTATTATTATTATTATTATTATTATTATTATTATTATTGTTACTTTTAAACAGCCTAATATTTATACTTGTACAGAATTCACGTTAAACTACTTATCTTTATCCTTGTAAATATGTTTTGTAACATACTACAACACTTAACTTTTATTTTTCAATTAAATATCATTTTTCTATGTTTTCATTTCTTTTCACTCACAAATATTTAAAAATTTATTGGGTTGAATAGATTAGTATTATTAAATATATCGATAAATAGTAACATTTTATTTATTTTATATTTACAATCATTTTCTATAACATAGAAAATGTATTTACTAGATTATATGTATTTAATTAATCTTTTGGTTAGATATTTGGAGGGTTGTTTATATCTTAGCTGGATAAGCATCTTCGATAGTCGTCGGTGTTAAAGTTATTATATGTATTTAATTTGATCTTATAATAATTTATTAAATTGGTTTTTGATATTGAAATTTTATTTAATTTATGCAGTTGCTACACCTAAACAAATTCGGGAATTAATGAAGGTAGATGGGCTCACAAATGATGAAGTAAAAAGCCATTTACAGGTTTGCAATATTAATTTGATTTCTTTTCTTTATAATAACTATAAATAAGTTTTAATATAGTTTTTAAAGATTCTGAATTTTACTTTCTAATGTAACAGAAATACCGTTTACATACAAGAAGGCCAAGTCCTACAATCCATAACAATAACAACTCACAAACACCTCAATTTGTGGTGGTCGGAGGGATATGGATGCCGCCACCGGAATACACCGCCATGACATCCGCCTCTACACCGACCTCCGGTGAGACTAACAATTCCAAAGCGTATACGCCCCGATTGCCTCTCATCCGCCATCTATGGTAGATGCATCACTTTCACTAAACAAAAGCAATTCGGGTGAAAAGGATGATGGTCCTAGCCACCATGATTCACCATCAACTTCCTCTTCGACACATACCACCACGGCATCTCCAGCTTTTTGACATTTAGACGAGGTGACATCCACTCGGATTTGTGTAAAATATTTTTTTGTAACAGGCAATTGTTTGATGTTTGATTGATTTGACCTTGTTCGTTGTTAAATATTGTAAAAGTATAGGAGAAATGTAGAGGATATTTTTGGTCTAATTTACAAGTAATGGGTGCATGTAACACGTTTTAAAACTTTTTAAGTGTTTCCTAAACCCTAAACACAAATGCATTGAGTTTGCTCCACAATCAAACAGCTTTATGATACAATAAATATGATTAAATGTTGAAATTCATTAAAAAAAAGGTAGATTTTTATTGCATTTTGCAATATAATTGTTTGTCATCATAATAAAGATTTTCAACAAATATAGAAGTTCTAAAAATTGAAGAATCATTTTGTATTTAATCTTTAAAAGATGGTTTGCTCTAGGCTATACCGCTATAGTTAATAACAACTGTATAGCTACTTTTTGAATATAAAGATAAGTGTTTAAATGAACTTCTAGTATAATCAACTATAGGTTTACATAAATAATATAAGTTAGGTATAGTAGTCGTTAATCGTAATCCTAGAGGTTATGTTTAATAATTTCTTTTTCAAATATAATCAACTATAACGATTTTTTGCATATATTGCACTAGGAAGTGCACGTTCGATTTTCCCAATCAACATCAAACATAAGCATTTAGCTATGAATTTATAATCTATTGTATACTTCACCTTCGCGTACTAGTGACTTACTATTCATGAGAATTAACGTCGTTAATAAATTCAGAAGCTTAATGGTAAGTAACAATTAAATCATTTGTTTGAGGAGAAAATGTATCAAATAAGGTCGTGGATTATCTTCGTTGATGTAGGTAATGATTTTTTAAAACATAAAATCCGTTTAAAACAATAAAATCAACAAGAAAGTTTGAAACAATTTCATTAGATATATGCAAAAGAGGAAAGAAGGTAAAGATTGGAATCTACAAACCCTCATGAAGAAGAAAGATTTTGCCCCAAGAATACTCAACATAGGCCATGATAGATGTGTACTTGACTTTTTCAAGTCTTAAACCACTTAAAGGAAATGGGGTGGGGTGGGTGGTGGTTGGGTGGCTGGGTGGGGTGGGGTGGGGTGGGTGGTGGGGTGGGGTGGGGTGGGGTGGGGTGGGGTGGGGGTATGGGTTAAAGGTGGTGTTTTGGGATCCAACCTCCACGATGAAGAATAATCAATGAGGACAATATGGGGAATCTTGACTCATAGGTAATCTATTCTCCTTGCTTTGAGAATACATACATAATTGCGTATACAACACGAAGCCTTCTGGTCTAGTGGTAGTCCTATGTCTTTTCAAGTGAGATGTCGTGAGTTTATGTCTCGTCTGGTGCAATATGTTTCAAGTAAATCATGAGTGTTTCTAATTGTAAGATTTCTAAAAGATGATAGGTCGGGTCACCATTCAATATTTCAGGGCGGAAGGACAATCAATTATACTATGAGGATCCCAAGTGTCAGGGCAATTGTTGTTTATAAGAACATATTTGTGTATAGGTATGTTAGAAAAAGAAAACAAAAGAAAAACCAAATGAAATTGAAAACCAAACCGTGTAATGTACAGTAAGAAACTAAACCGAATTGTGAATTCAACTTTTGATTTGGTTACCTAGCTCTATACAATCTTGCTTATTTGGTTTGGATATCTCAATTCAATTTATATAACTGTATTTGAATTGTAAATTCCCTTTAGTCGCCTTAATTGATGTTTGGTTAAACATGATTTCTATTCAGCTTCATCAAAGAATAGGCCCAAAAAAGATATTCATAACGGGAAAAAAATTGAAACATGAACCAAACCATTTAACACCCATAACTATATACTAGAAGGATGTTCGCACAATGCGGCGGAACGACATTTTACACTCATCATATGTTTTTAATTTTTGTTATTGTTGTAGTAATTTTACAAAAGTCTATTATATTTTTTCTAAGCTAAAACTTAACACATCAAATGAATAGATTTTGTATAACTTGTATATTACGCATTAAATTATTGTAACTCATAAAATACAAATTGGTTCAGCAAAAAATTTACACCAAACGTTTAAAAAATACACAGTTTACAGTTATAGTCTCAAAAAGTTTTTAAACATGATAGATTAAAATATATAACTGAAATCTTTAAAAAAATAAGTTTTTTTGTTTTATTGATAAATAACATAAAATTTTATGTAAATTACAGTATGTAACTAATTACAAAAAGTAATCTGTAAATAATATTTAAAATATTATTTTACCCTTAAAAGTGATTGCATTTTATGCATTAAGTAAAGTAATTATTTTTAATCTAATGGTATCTTAAAATACTCATCTCATATGTTTTATATATATATGATAAATTAAGGTTTAAAGATTTTTTTTATTCACTATTACCTCATAATATAACTTCATTATACAGAAAGAAAATAACTCCATTTATTAGTAATTTAAATTTGTTAAAATTTTACATAAGTGTTAAGATAAGGTTTAAAGTTGTTTGTTTATTCACTATTACCTCATAATTTAAACTTTATTTAATAGAAAAAATAACTTCATTTATTAGTAATCAAAATTTTATATGTTTCATTTAATAATTGGTTACTAAATTCCTAAAATAATGGATATAGTTGAATAATTAGTTCCTAAATTCCTAAAATAATACAAATTTAAAATATCAAATAGTTTATTTGTTAAATTTTTATGTAAGTGTTTGTAAATATATGGTTATTATGTAACTAATTGTAAGGGGATAATTTTAATATCGTCTAGAATTATAGGGTTGTATCTTATGCATTGAGTAAAATATGTGTTTTTAATTTTAGGTTATCTTAAAATACATCTCTTAAATATTTTATATATAATATAGATAATGTGTGGTGTGTCGTATACATGCACACATATGTACGTATGGTTCTACTTATGAATGTTGGAGCTTTATCTACTATCCAAACTTCTTTGAAAATCAAACTAAATGTAATGCTGTTTAGACTAAGATCATGATATTCCTTTTAGACGATTAACCTATTTTAAACATTTTACTTTCAATCTTTCATTGATATGTTTACTTATAATACCAAAATTCTATGCCATTAAAACACCAATATATAAACTAAAGAAAACCGAAAGTTAGATTTTACGATTATTTTAATAAATAGTTTAATTGATATTTAATTGGAGACCATGACATATCCACGGAAAAAAAAATTCTTAAAAGAAAAAAGACGAACAAAAATGGTGTCAATTCATAAAGACTGTATTATATATCCGTACAAAGATTTTATTAGATTTTATTACGCGTGGCATCTTGACATGAATTTGACGACGGATGCCAAAAATTTATTAATTCTGATTTCAAGCATACGACAAACATATTTTTTCCCTTTTGAAAATTGAAACCCTACAAGTATTAAATAGTGTTAAGTCGCTTAAACTTATACTAACCATAGAATCCATTTAAATTTTAATATCGTCTAGAGTTATAACGTTTCTTTATAAATGCTAAAGTTAAGTAACATAAACAGATGAATATTTTTATTCTTATTATTATTATTTTGAATTATATCGTAAGGTGGGAGACCACTCTGAAGGATAAAAGTTATAAAATATTTTTTTGAACGGAAATTTTATAAATTAAAAAACCACTAGCAAAATGCTAGAACCAAAAGGATTACACCAAACTCTAAACCTCAACCACGAGAAAGTGTTATATTTGATAACCTCCGTTGTGCTTGACGCCGATGTGACTTTGCAAAACAAACATTATAATTGTGAGATTTTCAAGAAATTTAAAAGCTATCACCTTCTTTAACTTGCTAGTTTGATGCAACAACTAAAGTTTTCTTTAAGTAAATTCCAATTAAGTGAAGGTGATGATAAGTTGATTAAGTGCGGTCTCATGCTAATATATTAGCATTACTATAGCTATATTGATAAACATATAAGTGCATCTTTAATGAAAACAACCAAAGAATTGTTAAAATATTGTTCCCACTAATGAGTTATAACTTTTTTTAACTATAAAATTAATCATTCAAGTTAATACATTGTTTAACTATTACAAAATCCCTTCACTTTATTTATTCTAAAGATCTAAGTGAAATTTATAAAGCCTAGTTATTATTTAGTCACTTTATAGAAAATGTTTTAGAAATGTAGATGTTAGATAGTTAATAATTTTTATAAAACGCACTGAATTTATGCTTTTATAAGTTTATTAGGAAATCAAGGGTTACCATCATCGTTCGATAGAAATCATTATTTATTTTACAAGGGAAATAACTATTCCTATTAATTAGATAATATACAATATTATTGGGACCATCTTAAATAAAAGAATCACGTAAAGTTTTCTTAAGTAGGCATATATCCGAATATTCGGAGGGCATTTGTAAGATAAAATTAGTCATTGGCTATTGGTGGAGTATATTCCCCATTTTTTTTATATTATCGTTTTAGATTCCATATATTGTTTTATTATTCATGCATCGCCTACTTGTACGTTATATTATAATTTAAATTGTTGACTATTGACTATTTACAATCTATTTTCATATGTAATTTTTGGTTCGTTCGTACTTGCTCGTGAAATAGTTTATTAGAATCTTTGTGTATTTTATAAATTTTGGAATCAAAATATGAGCTAGCTCGGATAAAATATCGATCATAAGTTTATTGTTGATTTGATATATGTTATTCGAGGCTTTAAAATGACAAAATGTTAATAAGTTGTTATATGTGATTGTAAAGCTAAAGAAACACAAAATCATCAACTTCACAAGAGAAAAAAATAATAACATTTAGTGTCAACTCGAGCTAATAACAAATTGAAATCAAGTTTTAACTTTTAATTTGAATTGAAATACTTATTTGAGTCAGCTCTATCGTATTATTATTAACATAAACTTTTATTAATGTTGATTCGACTTGAGTTTGTAATATAAATAAAAAGACAAAAGATACCCAAGAATATGAGTTTGAAGATAGACATGGATATCGTTGGATTGACATGGAACATGGATAGGATTTGTATCGAGTATGAAGATTAAAAATATATGAAAATAAACACTAATTTTATTTTTTCTTCTGTAAATAAAACTTATTGGAGTTATATTTTGAACTATACTTGATTTGTTGTTCTTACCATGATAAAAAAAAGCACTTCAAATAATATGTTTTTATATAATATATTGATTACCATCATTTTGTTAAAAAGTTATTTAAAAATATAATAACATAAAATGTATTTTTTATATTATTCTTTATTTAAGGTCCATAGAATTATAGAAGCAGAATATACTGTTTCTTACTTTATTTAACATATTTGCTAAAATTATATTTAACATATAATAAATAATAATAATAACACGTTGGACTTGAAGGGTATGCTACCATGGTTGTTAAATACGTCCCATGGGTGTGTGAAAGGTCATTTGTCTCTTTTTGTTTCAAGATAACATGCATTGAATTCATACAAAATGATATTTCAAATTACAGATAAGCACAATTTATAATCGTCACGTAGTACTAACATTTTGTGATATTCGATGATCATCACGTATACCACATGACCCGATAATCAAGTGACGGGTTTGGGTTTGGGTTTGGTTTCTAGAATCATAAATATTAATAGATTGTATTCGATAATTGAAAGGAACCTAATGTAATTTTTTGATATATATGTATTTTGAATCTTTTAACATATAACAAACATCATTAAATGTTTTTTTAAACGGCTAACTCACACAACATTAGAATTACAGATAAGCATAACTTATAATTGTCATGTAGTAACAACATCGTGTGATATTTCATGCCGTGCGTATTGCATGACCTCAGAATCAAGTGATGGATTTAAATTTGATTTCTAGAATTATAAATTAGTGTATCTGATTAGTAAAAGAAACCTAATATAATTTCTTGGTACATACATGACAAGTGAAAATTAAATAGCATTTTGAATATTTAAATAGCAAACATGATCAATTATCAATAGATACTTTTTAGAACGATTAACCTATACGCTCTAATTCTGCTTTTTAAAATTACCACTACTTTTCACTATCAGATATAAAACTTACTAATAGAATATATATCTATTACGTAATGGCTATATTGAACAAAAAGTAAGTAGATTTTACAGACTTAAAAATACTACTAGAATAATTAGTGAAGGTTATTAGCCTTCTAGTGAATATATATATCTCAAACAAATTACGGAGAATAGCAGGGGGCCGCCTAGGGCCCAATATTCTCAATGACCGGAAATTTTTAGTTTTCTTTTTTTTTTTTTTTTATATATGTGTGTATATATGTTTTTAGAAAACCTATAAAGTATTAATAAATTTATTAACAAACCCAATAAAATTTTATTATAGTTTATTAAAACTTATCTTAAACCCTATTAGCATTTTAAATAGTTCAGCCTAATTATCATCGTATGACATTTTTTTAATTTGTTGCAGCATGTTTTGTAGAATAGTGGTGTGCATTGGTCGGTTTTGTGCTCAAACTGAACCAAAACCGAAATTCAGTTTATCGATCAAATGGGAACCGATGGCATTTGTGTTTTTTACGCATCTGTCCTGTTCAGTTGTGGATCATTTTCAGTTTTAAATTTGGGCTTGAAGTTTCTGACTGAAAAAAAATCAACCTAAAAGAATGGATTTAGACATGAAAGTTGGGTGTAAAATAATAAATTTGGGCATGAACTTTTAGTTTGCCAAACATATATGCATTAATATTAGGCAACACAGCAGCAGCAGCATAACTAACTTCTCAAAGGTTGAAGGCGTAGTGAATATATCCTGCCCCGTCAACCAATCCGGATGATCGAAATCCAGACCACTCGGATTTCCCAAGCCAACTCCAGGTCTTAACACACAAACATCTATAAAACGAAAGAAAAGCAATCATAGGTTGGTATTTCGACAAACACATAAATACGCGTAATAGACGTATAGCAGCAGGTCGGCTTGTTTTCATTTAGTCTATGTTACATAAGATAAAGAGACAACAAACAATGAGATACGGTTTTGAAGTTGCATTGACGTATAACATTACATTTGGAGATGACTACAATACAATGGTAACGACCTATCAGCTCAATTCTCATGACCACCATTTACCATCCATAAACCACCAGTACACCACCATATTAACCATCAATACACCATCATCCATTCTGTGCCGCCAAGCAAAACATTATTTTGTCGCCTCAAAATCCCAGCAAAAAACCGAATATCCTGATGAAGAAACAAGATAAACAAGTTTACTAAGATGTAGCTTCTGTGTTTGCAGATAATGTTAACTAAAAGGATATATGAAAAGATGAGATAAATATAACTATTATCATTAATATTATTATATACTAATTTATTAAAATTTGTATCATCACTTTTTATTAGATTTAAGGACTAATGGTGGATATGTTGGTAAGTGGTGCTGGTGGATGATGATAATGGGGGTTGTATGGTGGTGATGGTGATAGAAGCCTGCAGCAATGGTCATCAAGAACATTAACTAAACTAACAAAGCTCAGAAATGTTATGAAAATATGGAAAAAAAAGTTTAAGTTATGAAATAAGATCATCATGAAAAGTTGCCGGTCATAAAAAATGAAAAGTTAAATAAAATAGTTGAATAGTTGAAGAATGTTATATAAATAGATCTGTTAACTTTCTTATTTTCATCTGAATTTTATTAGTGAAGACAAAAGAAAAAAAACAGTTGGTGATATCAACATTAGAAACAAACCATCAGCTTAGTTCTCACCACCACCAAAAACCACCAGCAACTATCATGCAGTCTGTACCCCTCTCCCCGCCCCCAAACACCCATCACTGCTCCATTGCCACTGTTAAATTTATCACCATAACTACACAAATGACAAGCAAAACACTCCCCCTTTCGGTCACCTCAAAGTCCCAATAAATCAAGTATCTTAGTGATGGAACAAAATAGAACAAACAAGAAGGCGAGAGCGAAATTAAGGAGGAAGTGATTACCTATTTACCCGCGTGAAAACATTACACATTTATATCTTCAGTGCAAGAGTTCTTTCCCATCTTTCTGGATGATAAGGTATGCAAGTTGCTATCTTCTTTCCTTGTAGCAAAGGCAAATGGTGGTCATAGGGTACCTTTTCATGCCATACAAACTCATTTTCATGCTCATATTTTTTTAACAAATCAGTCATACTATCCATGTCTTGCTTTATGACCGTTCGCCATGATTCCAGTCCTCCTAAATTCTTCTGTACCTTATTTAATCCGAGTTTAAGGAGACCCATTGCGGTTCCAATTTGTCCCTCGGCTTTCACAGCTTTTGCCATGTATTTGTAACTTCTTAGCTCATGTAACACTTTGGAACATGAAATGTAATCCTGCAAAATAACAAAAAAATGGCAACATTATATGAAGTGGCCCCTCAGTTCTCCAATTAGCCGTTCAAAAATATATATATAAAGGGGACCTACAAATTGTCACAAAAGGTGATTGGTTCTGTTAAGGGCAAACATCGCTAAATGGTAACCAAGCTTCACTGTTCATCCTTCATACTTTTTAAAGAGGTTTAACCACTCAAGATTATTTTAAAGTCAATGTAGTGATTTTTTATTTCCTTTCTATATCAGCTGCATAAGGAAATTCTATAAGACATCTGACATGGTGCCCCACTTGAATAAAGTTAATGATGTAGCATCCATTACCTATTTCACCAAATGGCACCCACTTCATCAGTTTTATCAAAAGAGATGCTGCGTCAACTACTTTACACAACTAGCATGCCACGTCAACACATGTAACCAAGGTAATACACATTGCCGGTCGATTTTTCAAAAAGTTTCACAACAGGGAAATAAAACAGAGTGGTTAAACTTCTTAAAAAAGATGGACCAACTTGTGTGTAACAATGTTGAACCTTAATTACTTTTTGGTGACATTTGCCATTTTATGATCATGAATTTCAGTTATACCATCAAGACTGGTGAAATATCTTTGCATTCTTTGGCTGCCATTGCATGAAAATCCATGGCCTCGTCGAATAATTGAACAACACCGTAATGCAGCTTCCCCAAAAGCCCATCAGCAGTTCCTTTCTCTTCAGCCTTCATTATAGTTGCTATCTACATATTTTTAGTTTACAACAGAACATTTTAAAAAAAGTGATGGTTTTTTTAGAAAATGAAAAAGGAAGTAAAAGATTGAACTTAAAACCTGACCTGAGCCTCGGCCAAGCAAATTAAGTTCATAGCTGAAGACACTGATGTCGTGACTTCCGGTGGACCCTCGGAGTAAGCACACCTTGTAAAGAGGGCAGAACCTCATGAGCCAAGTAGTAATAAACCCCTGCAGCTCGTCTAAATAGGGTCGTCGCTCGTACTAAATCTGTATATAATTAATACAAAAACACACAGCACAATTTATCAATAACCATATAAAGTACAGCAAATCACGTAATAAAAAGTAATGATACATTATATTTGCACTCACAAAAAGGAC
The DNA here is from genome assembly GCA_025506515.1 of Flaveria trinervia. Lineage (NCBI taxonomy): Eukaryota > Viridiplantae > Streptophyta > Magnoliopsida > Asterales > Asteraceae > Flaveria > Flaveria trinervia. The sequence continues at coordinate 82,182 of JACCIX010000785.1, forward strand.
CAACAAGTCAATTATCATTTCATATGTTGAAGGCAAACAAGTCAAGATTACCTTTATAAAAAGCAACTACAGGCTATATTTCACTCAAAAGGACAAGTCAACTATCATGTCATGTGTTGAGGGCAAACAAGTCAAGATTACCTTTATTCAAAATTTCTGAAAGTTGGTTATGGGTGAAAACAAGACATGTTACCTGATCAGGAGATCAGATCAGAAGTTGGTTACCTTTTTATGTAATTTACCATATTAACAACAAAAATATGAATCTTTTTGAGGAATTATTTTCTACCTGCGACTAGAACTTGCGAAGCCCATTCTCGAAGCTGTGCAGCGTAAAAGAACAAAACGGTTCCAAGCTCAAACCGCAACTTATCAATCTGAAAGAACTTAGGACCCATGAGGTTGAAGAAAGATGAATGACTAAGAGGACTAGTCCACCTTATTCTGAGCCTTGAAGTCCAACCGATTACCCGCAGATCATCCCCAATTAAATCAACATGTTGAACCAAGTTCTCCAACAATGGCAAATATAGTTCTAGCTTTTGAATATCCTGAAATATAACAGCAATATTGAGATTATGAGATACTAAAAAGTTCAATTTTCAAAACAACTGCAAACTTGAAACATTAATTAACCGAAAATATGTTTACTTGTTCACATTGAGATGTCAATCCACCAGACATCTCCCTTGCAATTGCATCTGTAATGGAGTTGTTTTCATTGATCAATTCAACACCCACACGCTTCGAGCTTAACTCTTTCAATTGTTCAAGAGTGCCCGAATCTTGAGCACAGTATACATCCTCAAACACAATCTGTTCAAAACAACTAAAACCCATAATCAAAGCACAATTTTCGGAATCACAGCGCAACTACAGACTAATAAAAACCTAAATCGAGCATTTACACCTTACACCAAATTACCCAACACATTACACATCAAATTCAGAACATATCACACAAAATCAAAGCCCTAATTCAACTACATGTGTGTAAAAACATTACCTTTTTGGTTCTAAGCTTTGAAGGATCTTTGAATTGAAGCATCGCTAACTCGAATCAACGTTATGTGGTGATTCTTGAGGATGAAAAATAGGGGTTTTGCGATGCTTTCGATACTTACATGAAGTGTGTGCTTTAAATCCTCAATTGAATTGGGGCCTGATGAATTTATTAGTTAATTACATTTATTATTTACAAATTTAGGAAACAGCTAGAGGATTTTGATGGTGATGTTGACCTCAAAAGTCTTCCTCCATTCGAATTCAGTTTCTTGTATGTTAAGATTTGGTGTTGATGGTGACTCTAACCACGGTTCCCGCGGTTCCAGAATCTTCCATCTGGTTTCAGTTTGGGCTTGTTTTATGACAAAATCCGGTGTATAACTCGTTATTTTAACACGTGGTTCGGTTTGACCGGTCTAACAGTTATTAGAAAAAACCAGTTTTGTCATGAATGAAACACGGTGTAAGTTATTGCCAAATAACATGTAAAGAGTTGTATTGCGAGTGTCGTTAGTTAATTTGTCTTTATTATTATCATTTGAACGATCAAAGTCTAATTTCATGATCTTATCTCGTCATTCTATGGTTGTCGCATGTACTATTTTACTTTTCTTTTCAATTTTATTAGAGATGTTTTAGGTTAATAGAACATTACCAAGTTGACAAGTAACCAAAAGGATATGCAAGATTTAATTTCTATAAAAATGAACATTAATATTACGAGATTAAAAAGTTTTATAGTAAGTTAGGGTCTTGACAACAACCATAACTTCATATGTGTTTAATCACTTTCATAACTTAACCATTATGTTAACATCTATTATTTTCAAACAAAATAAATAGTAATTTGCAAGTTCTGTTTGTGTCCTTCTCAAGCTCCTAATGCAAATACAACTTTTGTTGCATTTTGTACAAACATGAAACACCTAATACAAACCATTTTTGTGAGAGTTTTAAGCGCTTTGTTGTTTCTTTCCTCCGTTTGCTTTGTATAGATCATGCATGACAAAATGACAAAATATTATTATATTATTTATCTATTATTTTTCCTAAAGATTATTTTCTATATTTCTAAACCTCATTTTGTAGGCTCAAAAACACAACTTATATTTTATAGTAGATTTAATCATGGTTTTCGTCCTTAAGTTTTGTAAATTGTCTTTAGTTAAGTACTAACGTTTATTATATATCTATTATTGGCTTGAATTTTGCTAATCGTTTCTATTATCGTTTTTTAACTAACGATGTTAATATATTCCGTTAGCATTTTCTAAAAAGACCAAATTACCCCTAAGGCCTTAACTAATTTGTAAATAAATATCACAATCTCACTTTTTAATTTCTCTCTCACTCTTCCTCTTTCTTCTTTTCCGCATCACCAGACACCGCCGCCACCACACACCACCGCCGCCACACCACATAGCCAGCACATGCCGCCGCCACCACACCACATAGTCGGCACACACCGCCACCGCCACTATCACCTCCAATTGCAACTAAAATCGTTGCAAAAACCTACATCCATATGGATTAACATGAAACAACAACATTTATTATGAATTCAGATTCTGTGGTTTGAGTAAGAACTGTTTAAACTCTGAATCGAGTAGAGCTACAAGAACTGAGTTGGAATTGATATGGGTTGAATTTGATATGGGGATTGTTAGTTGATATTAATGTATGCTATGAAGAAGATGATGAGGTTTAATGCACCTTATATATTAGAATCCATGGAGGCTAATCAATGTATCTGATAGATGATTTGTTGAAGAAGAAGATGATTTCGTGAATGTGTGAAATCTTGAGTATTTATGAGTACAAATTGGTTTCTCTACAAGGTTTGAGTGGCATGTAAAGTAGAGTTGAAACAAAGGGTAGAAGATGGGAGGAGAGAAATGAAACATCAAATGTTTTTGCCCAATGGATCTTATTAGTTGGTGATTTCGATGGTATGTGACGGTGGTTAGTTTTCCAATGGTGGTTGTCATGGGAGATGTTGAATTGTTGATGATGATGGTGGAAAGCGTGACATATGATGATGATGATGATTATGTGTATATAATGTTACATGGGGTTGGGTTGGTTATGAAATGTTTATTATTTTTGTAAAAATAAAATAATAATATTGAAATCAATTCCAAATTTCTTTATCTCTTTCTTAGATTTTAACTTAACTCTTATAAATATATATCCGATCATAAAATAAACCAGAGCAGTTGTTCATAAACAAGTGTTGTTTTAAGGGGCATTCCAACGAGAAGTGATGTTCTCCCCGACTAATTGATTGTGAGATTGCAATATATAATGATTTTATCGTATAAAATTTAAGTGTTACAGTTAAAAATATAATTCACTTACCATGTAAAGATGTAAATATCAGGATTCCATGTATGTGAGATCAAGGAGTGAGGGTGTAAAACATCATAAACAAGAACCTTGGTGTTGATGATAACCACACAAAGTATGTGGCTTGAGGCGTTGTTGTCACCAAATCAAATCTAAAAGAGCGTGGCATCAAACATAATGCAAGTTTTACTATGTAACCAATCACACTTTTTTAGTCTTTAGATGTTTTCATGTAGTCCATTCATAACGTGCAACTTCCTAGTTTTGATCTTAAAAATACTCAAAATACATATAAACCATGTCCTCTAAGTATATTCTTTAACATAAAACTCATACACATACTAATTTACCTCTAACTACACTATATGTTCATGATGGGACATAAAAACTATTTGAAAGAGACAACACAATACATTGACACCATTGATATTCGTTAGATATATGGAATTAATGAGAATAATTAGAAAATACTCGTCAATTAATGAGTTTTATAGAGAGGTAGATATTAAGGTTTTATTGTGCGAAAGACGCCTATTATTAAATCCTTTATGCCTCTAAAGTCATGATCAATGTCGCTTGATAGTTTTTTATTCCACTTATCTATGGTATTGTAAGGATGTTCAAATTCAAATATCTTAAATTCGGACAATGGATTTCATTATCCGAATGCAATTCCAAAAGTTCGGATGTACGAAATTTCGGATTCGGATATCCGAATTCCAAAATAATTATATTATTTAATAAATTTTATAGAAACATAATATTTTTGATGAGATTTTTTCGGACATCCGAAGTTTTTTATAAATATTCGAAATATTTGAAAACATCCGAAATTTCTAGTTAACATTTATTATTTTTAAATTTTCATAAAACTATTTCGGATATTTGAATATTCAAAAATTCTCAAAATAATTATCCGAATTACATTCAATTCTGAATTTTATATATCCGAATTAAAAATTTCAAACATTTTTACACACACTTGTAATCTCGTGTATTTTTAACTACAAACTTACCCTTATTCCTATGTAGTTTTCGCATAACGAAACTTAAATACTTGTGAATTATGATACGATCAGACCAAACCCCCTTTGTATTAAAGTATACTTAACGAGGCACAATTTCTATACATGAAGAAATGATCAAAACCATCATCAGAATATGAAGCCAGTGGATTAACCAACAATCCAATTTGAAAACCCCACCGAAATCGTCTGAAATCTTGACAATCAACTGCATATCTTCATTAATTGGTAAGATCGGCAGTGTCTGAAACAACGAACGAGCTGATCGATCGCCTTGTGGGTCAGGCGATTTCACAAACACATGGCGGACAAGAAGCAGCTCATCTTGGTGGTCGAAGGTACCGCCGCTTTGGGCCCTTATTGGCGCACCATAGTCTCCGATTATCTCGAAAAAGTTATCAGGTAGTCGTATTTCCGTAATCCCATTTGGGGATTTTAGTTTAATTCGTATTTGAATGTACATGTACATGTGGATTTAGCAGGTGAAAGATTTTGCCCCCTTTTGTTGCTAGTGCCCCAAGCATACATTTTTTTATATAATTAGTACCGATTGAACTCCGTTTTGCGTTGTTTAGACCTAATTTAGCCTTTGGTTTGTTGAATTCTTGATTGGGTAGCCCTAGATGACTTGTTTTTAGTTGTATTGTAATGGGAGAAAAGAAGTATGCATTAGTTAGACTAGGTCAAGAAAACTAATTGATACTGGCTAAAAGGGCAAACGCGGTGCACCATGCTCACGTATGCACCCTTACCTTGCATTTCTACAAGAAGTTGTTTTCATGACTCGAATTTACGCCTGGCTAAAAATGAACTGAAATTGAAAAAAGTGTTTAAATTTTGGCATGCCATTGTTTATGATCATATAGAGAAATGGTAGTGTTTGAAATTGAATGATTTGGTGTGCTGTTTTGATGTTTAGGGTTCTTGTATATGCTTTTATGCTTTATATTTTCATTGCTAATTGTTTGTTTGTTCGTGCAGGTCTTTCTGTGACAGTGATTCTTTGGTAAGTCCCTACTCTCATCCGAGTACAATTGATGATTTTCATTGTCAGTTTAAGTGTTGCGCACGTGTTATGTCATACATGATGATCATGTTCCGTATTCTTCATCTATCTCCTACTATATTCTTTATGTATTTGACATACTGTGCCTCATTGATACTCATACTAAGTTGGTCTCTATACAATTTTACCAACAGAAATTTGATAATTCACTTTTAAATTATTTGCATTTATACTTGTTTATTTCACCTTGTTAGAACTTAGTTGAAAACTTGAAATAGATAACTTCTGTTCAGAACAATCTTAATCATGATACATTCTGAACGAATTCGTGCTTACTATTTTGGGACTGCAATTGCAAATTTGCAACATGTACTGATATCATTATATAACGTCTACTTGCAGATAAAAAGTATATGATTATATCCCATAAAGTGTAAAATCTACCTTGGATGATTTATTATTGAGTTATGTAGAACATGTGTAGTGATTAATCTAGCAGTATCGAAATTAGGAAAGTGAGACAAACATACAAACACAACTACGAAGAATTCTCGATTAAGAAAGTTAATTTATATATTTTTTTGTGTGTTTTCATGCTTCTACTAACTATTAATTTGTTCTTTTCATAAACAGAAATCATCTGGTGCTATTGCTGAGCTGGCCTTGATAATGTTCAATTCTCATGGATCTTATAGCTGTGTGTATTCTCCACCGTATTAATTCTTATAAAAGATTATCACCGCTGACGTTCTTATTAACTAATTTAGTTACATTTTGTGTTTCCTATCAATTTAATTCAGCATGTTTGGTTCAACGAAGTGGCTGGACAAGAAATGTTGATTATTTCTTTGAATGGTTATCAGCAATACACTTTTCAGGTGGTGGTTTTTGTGATGCTGCAATTGCTGAGGGGCTTGGCGAAGTTTTAATGGTATTTGTTGTAAATATTCTCAATTTTTTCTGTATTATTAATTACCAAGTTCTCTTACTTTTTATTTGATCAGATGTTTCCTTATGCGAATGCGTCACAAAATCAACACAATTTGGGTGTTCAAAGACATTGCATACTTGTTGCTGCAAGTAATCCATATCCATTGCCTACACCTGTTTACAGACCACCCATTCAGAAAATAGAACCAAGTGATAATACTGAGGCACAGTCAGAGAGCCGTTTATCGGATGCTGAAACTGTCGCTAAAGCATTTTCTCAGGTATTAAGAACAGAATTATATTATAGCTTGATTATGGTGATTTTCTACTAATTTATATCTTTTGCATCAGTGTTCAATTTCTCTATCAGTTATATGCCCAAAGCAACTTCCAAAACTCAAAGCAGTTTATAATGCGGTACTATCTATAACTTTTTTGTCTTCCTTATTTCTTGCATATCTTTTGTGTATATGGGCTACTTTATTATATGGGGTAGTTTCATTTACATAAGTAAATATAGAAGCTTTGGTTATTTTTTAGTGGCTTACTGTGTGTTGTATGCCTAATGCACATCATCAAATTTGAAATTGTACTGAAAAATAAATCCGAGAAAAATATAATTGAGAATATGATTGTGGGGATGCAAGATAAGTATGCCAAGGGGGCGTTTGGTTTGGATAACGCTTCTAGAAATAATGAATCTATCAAAGGAATTTGATTCTGACTTGCATTTGATTGGTAGGGAATCGAATGGAATTTAATTCCGTTTCGTTTATAAATACATTTTTAGAATTAGAATGTAAATGGTGAAAAATGATGAAGTACCCCTTATTATTTTCTGCTTGGTTTATGGATAAATATCTTTGAAGTTAAAAATAAATAACAATAGGAACATATGTAATCCGTAGTTAGTATGATTATTATTAAGAAGTTGTTAGTTAAACTAAGTAATTATTATAATGAACAAAATAATATAATAATATAAAAAAATAGAGGAGGGGGGGGGAGTTAAAGTTTAAAAACCAGTGGAAGCTAGGTAGACTCAGGTTACAATGATATTTTGCTAGAGAAACTCAAGCGCTCGCCACTGCCCCACCCCCCTGAAGGTCAAACACTGAGTTCACTCCATTATGGAATTTGGAGATCACATTGGAATTCAGTTCCATCCTATTTCTAAACCAAAAAAAGCCATAAAACATTCTGAACCAAGCACACCCTCAAATGGTAAATGTTTTAGAAAAGCCCCAGTTATAGACAATTGACAATGTTACTGCACTTGGAAGTTGTGATCTTATAACGTAACTTACAAAAGATATGACTTGTCGCAAACAAACATGTCATTGAACTTATGACTGACCTATTGCCTTGAATTTTTATTCTTGACTTCCTATTGTCTTCTGATTTTTTTTTCTTTCAATATACTGATCTTTTGAATTTCAACCCTGAAGGCAAAAAGGAATCCAACGTCACCTGATCCAACAATTGATGTTGTGAAGAATCAACATTATCTTGTACTCATTTCAGAAACATTCATGGAGGCCCGTGCTGCTTTAAGTCGGTCAGGGATCACAACTATGCCCACTCAAAGTCCTATAAAAGTAGACACAACTTCAATTCCTCCGGTTTCAGGCCCACCTCCAACTTCAGTTACATCAAATGCGTCTTTATTGAACCGCCAACCCATTCCAGCAGGAACCATTCCTCCAGCTACTGTAAAAATTGTAAGTCCCGTTAACCTTCTTCTTTTTTATAATAAACTTCAGGATATTTATATACTAATATAACTATTCAGGAACCCACCACGGTTTCATCAATGCCACCTGCACCCACACCAGTGACAGCACCCTCGTTTCAACATGTCCCACCTGTGGCTCGAGCTGCCTCTCAGGGAGTCCCAACCATGCAAACGTCTTCTCCATTATCGGTTTCTCAAGAAATGTTATCAAATAATGAACCTGTTCAAGAAATGAAACCAATTGTTAATGGGATTCAACCACCATTACGTCCTACAGGTCCTGTAAATGTGAGCATTCTTAATAATCTCTCACAGGCACGGTTAATGAACTCTGCTGCCCTTGCTGGCGGTACATCCATGGGGCTACCATCGGTGATTGGTGGGAATCCAATGGCGATGCATATGAACAACATGATATCTAGTGGAATGGCATCAACTGTACCCATTTCTCAAACCGTAATTCCATCTGGGCAAACGGGTATTACATCAATTCCTGGGTCAACAACGGTTTCTGGGACGGTACCGAGTACTGTACCTGTATCCGTACCTGGTTCGTTTACTTCAGCTACTTCTAACATGACCGGGAGTGTAAGTCAACCGATGGGTAATCTTCAAGGAAGTGTGGGTATGGGTCAGCCTGTTTCGAGCATGGGCCAAGGGACCCTTGCAGGCCCACAAATGGTGCAAAGCGGAATGGGAATGAATCAGAATATGATGAGTAGTGTGGGACAACCGGAATGTCTGTGGCTGGGACCGGAACCGTGGCTGGAACTGGGGCTGGAACCGGGACCATGATGCCGACACCAGGCATGTCTCAACAAGTACAAGGAATGCAACCCCTTGGTGTAAATAACAACACCACTGCTAATGTTGGTCTCCCACAGCAGGGTACAGGTGGTGGCGGTGCACTGCAACCAGCTCAATCAAAATATGTCAAAGTTTGGGAGGTAACAACAGTAATTGTGCATACACACACACATATACGAATATTACAATGTGATTATTATTTGTTTAGTTTGAATAACGTGAATGAGCTAAATGATGCAGGGGAACTTATCGGGGCAGAGACAGGGGCAGCCTGTGTTTATTACCAGATTAGAAGTCAGTCTAAAATTCTCGATCCGTTTGCTAAAAATATCTTACTATAGATGATTTTCATAGTTTCAACTATTATACATTTGTATCTTAGACCTTATGTTTTCTGATGGATTAATGGCAGGGCTACCGGAGTGCAACAGCTTCTGAATCGTAAGTTGTTTGTCTCTAAATTGTGCAATCTCTAAAACAGTTTAATGAAGATATTATATACAATCTTGTTATAAACTCGAAAAGGATTATTGTTTCTTAAAAAAACTTATCTGGATTATTACCTCTTATGCTTCAGGCTTGCAGCTAATTGGCCGCCAACAATGCAAATAGTTCGCCTTATATCTCAAGATCACATGAACAACAAGTATTATTCACCATCAATTTACATAACATTTTATTTACCATTTGATCATGACCTAATTATGTTTTACAAATCCGCGCTTTTCGTACCAGGCAATATGTCGGAAAAGCGGATTTTTTAGTTTTCAGAGCAATGAATCAGCATGGATTTCTTGGACAGCTGCAAGAAAAGAAGCTTGTAAGTTAATTAATAAAACAAATATTCTCCTTTTTCTTCTATTAGTAATGAATTATTGTACCCTCATATTATTCAGTTATAATGGTGATTTTTTTGTGAAAACTTGTAGTGTGCGGTCATACAGCTACCATCACAGACGCTTTTACTTTCTGTTTCTGATAAAGCATGCCGGTTGATTGGAATGCTTTCCCTGGGGTAAGTTTTTATTTTCCTGAATTTCAAAGGAAAATTTAAATTATATGACCAAAACCGACATTATTATGAAATATATCATTTTGCTATTTTACACAGGACATGGTGGTGTTTAAGCCACAAATCTCCGGTCAACCGCAGCCGCAACAGCTCCAGCCTCAACAGCTTCAACCACAACAACACCCGCAACTGCAACAACACCCGCAACTGCAACAACAGCAACAACAGCAGCAGCTGCAGCACATGCAGCAACAGCAGCAGCAGATACCACCGATGCAGCAGCAACAGCAGCAACAGATGCAACAACCGCCTCAACAACAGCAACCAGCAGCACAACAACCGCTGCAGCAACAGCCGCAGCAGCAACAACCACAAATGGTTGGGACTGGTATGAACCAAGGTTATGTTCAGGGTCCAGGTGTCAGAACACAAATGGTGAATCAGGGACAAGTTCCTTCACAAGGCCAACAAAGCATGTCGAGCGGTAGTTTCATAAACTGATGTTAATTTTACATGAAAACGTTTAAGCAAAGCATGGGGAAGTGATCATATCTAGTCTAATTTGTATGAGTATGTTTTTGACATTTTCTTTTTGGTTTTAGGATGAATGTATGAAGTAACAATATCTACTGAATAATACTATTGTTAACTTAAGATTGTTGTATATGTATGATAATATAAAATTGAAGTGATTAGAAGAACCTTTGAAAGCAACTAATATCATATTATAAATTGTTTGTCATGACTATATTAGTTAAATATACTGGTTAAATGGTTATTATGAACCTTCAAGGGGAGGATAAGCGAGACCTTTTTTAGAGGTCCTCGGTTTGAAATTACATTTCACCAGTTTTCTGTCATTTAACACCCTCTTTTCTCTGGTCATTGGTCATTTGTCTAACATAAGCTGTGTTTTATCTGATCTTGTTGGTTAATCTGGTCATTGGTCATTTGTCTAACATAAGCTGTGTTTTATCTGATCTTGTTGGTTAATCTGGTCATTGGTCATTTGTCTAACATAAGCTGTGTTTTATCTGATCTTGTTGGTTAAGGGGATATTGATGATCCCGTGAGTAGTTACAAAATTTAATATTGGAAGATTTATTTCAAATATGTAGCAGTCATCTCCACTAAAGTTCCTATAGGTGGTTTTAATCATATAAGCTTAAAAGTAAAAAGTTAGTGTGTACACAGTTCCATTGATCACCTTTCTCTCCCCATTAAAGCAACTTGATAGTTCCACACCAACTTTTTAGGAGATCAATTATTATAGTTTATCGTCGAATTTCCATTATTAGTATTTACTAACATACGAATGCATAACCATAATGACGTCTAATCTTGCAACAAAAGAGCGTCTAGTCGGAAGCTTCATTTGTGCTTGAAGGTCTATGTTCGATTTAAGACAGAAAACAACATTGTTAACCTTATCATAAGGGTTAGGCCTCGTAACCAAGCTTTGATACAGTAATAAACTACTTATCGACAGTCAAAAGGCGTAATGATCATTTCAAGACACACGACAAACTTCACTAACCAACAACTTTCTCTATAGTTCTATTTTGTCTTCCTAGTATCGTTTTTTAACAATTGAATCCCTCCACTTTTAGCAACATGGTGGTGATCATCATGACAGGTTGTGTTCCTCAAGTGAATAACTCCATGCTTTTTTCATGAATACTTGTTTCTTGAGATAAATAACAAGCATGCTATTTTGATTATCCAAAGTGCAATAAATACATAGAATGCACCAAAGGTTACATGCTTTACGTATATATCTTTTTTTAAAATATCAACAAAAGGGTTCGAACCAATATAATGATAACGTCATTTAAAAATATTTAACTTACTTTAAATAGCATAATGAAAGACGTAGAATCGACAAACTTCTATAGTCTTATGATATAAGATGAAAGATAATTACAAAAGGTACACTAGTGCAACTATTATTGGTGATATTTGTAAGATGATAAAATGCTTGATTTATCTTATTGAATCGTCAGGTTACAATTTATAAAAAAATGCATATATTTAGTAGCCAATATTACTTATCAGGAATTAAAAAAAAATTTCTTCATCATTTTTTGTTTTAAAAAATCTATATGATTTTGTTAGAGTATATCTACATGTACTCATCTAAATGATATATTGAATGATAATGTTTGTACAATTTTATAAATCTTATGATTAATTATCAAATTGTGTTTTTACGTGATAAGGCAATTTATATCTTTATTATATATTAAAAATTCAACAACTAATAATATATATTATTTTTATAAATTGAAAAAAATAAAATTTTTAATTAAAAACCGCTGGCGATACACACCTGGTGTCGTATCTCCGGCGTATCTTCAGCCAAATAAAATTTATTTTTTTCATGTGGCGATACACAAATGATCTCGTATTGCTGGTGTATCTCCAGATAAAAAAATAATAAATTTTCAATTGCCACATGAGCGATACCACATGTATTGGTATCGCCACGTGACGATACAATGGTTATTTTTTAAACCATTTGATCAATGACTGTAATTGAAAATAGATTTAGTCAATTGGTTATTTTATTAATTTTTTCAAAAATTAAGGTTACATGTAACACAAAGCCATTAGTTAGTAGTGATAAATAGCATGTGATTGAACCATAACACCTTGTAAGCCATATAATTAAGGAAATGACATTACTAATAAAAAATATCAATGTCCTTTCATGCCATACACGTGTCCCATTATATGATCAAATGGGTTTGAAAAGGCGGGTAAAATATTGTTTAATTACTTTAATAATACCACATTCATCATGTTTTACATCTCAACCCTACAAGACTATTTTCCTTTGCTTCTACTCAAGAATCACATCATGCAACATGGATTTTAAATCATGTTTTGGGAATCCCTTTACAAATAACTTTAATTGTTAAAAATAAAATTAATCACACAAGTGGTCTGTCTTGTTTGAACAAAGTATACAAGTTTGAGAACTAACTATAAAAATAATAATTTTAGATACTAATTTTTAATTTTGTAACGAGTTTAAGTATCATGACTATTTTTTTATCATAATTTAAAGAAAAAGTAAACGGAAGTAACAGACCTGAATACTTATATTTCACCTTAATTTAATATAAAAGTCAACGGAAGTTAGTCTTAATATACAAACTCATTATAAAATTGAAATTTAGTATCTAAAGGTGTTACATTTTTTGTTTAGTACTCGAAATTGTAATTAACTATTATCGAAATTGTTACTTTGTCCAAACGAAATGAATGATCTATGTAATTAACTCTAAAAAAATAAGATACTTAATGTATGCATGTGTGTGTTTAACTTTAATGAACTAGTGTAACTACATACAACATATGTTAACCTATTATTTTAAAATTTGTAATATGTAACCACTGATGAAGGATTTCTTGTAAAGTTAAGTATGACGCTTTAAAATGTATATGCTAGTTATAAAATAATTGCCTTTGCAAGAAAATGACTTCCTTATTCCACTTAATAAACAAGATATCTTTTTGGAATGTGAGAGCTTCACCACAACTACTTAAACATGATGTTCTTGTGAACAATGACACTTACACTTCTCCATCTCAATCTCACTTCTTTGCAACCATTTCTTTGATGGTTTCCACTTCTTCTCCTCCACTTCCAAAGGTTAGTAACCTTAGATATATGTAATAAATCATATGTTCTTCTTTTGTTCTATATACTAGATGATGTTTTACTTTGATGTTATACGACAATCGAGTTGCGCGCTCTAGCCACAAAATTGTTATAGGTGCGCTTTAGGCTCTATCTTCAAGCTGTCAGCGTGTTTGAAATTGTTTATTAAAACTATTTGTTTGCATCATATAATTATAGATTGTTTGATCATGTTTTTTTATTTGGTTATTTAGTTTCTTATATGGGAAAATTAAATATTTTTTGAAATTGCATGTGTATATGTATGTACGTACGTACGTATGTAGGAAGCTCCATCGGAGGGAGAATGGAAAGGACCGAGAAGGGAAGCAAAATGGTGGTACTCTACTTTTCACACGGTCACCGCCATGGTTGGAGCCGGTGTTCTTAGCTTGCCTTACGCTATGTCCTATCTCGGATGGTACATATAAATTTTTATTTATTTAACATGCTAATTTTATTTTATAAGTTTGATATTACAAAATAGTAAACTGTTAAACAAAATAAACGACATGTGACAGGGGTCCAGGTATGGCTGTAATGGTCATATCGTGGTGCATGACCTTGCACACAATGTGGCTCTTGGTCCAACTCCATGAGTTAACCCCGGGGACCCGATTTGACCGCTACATAGACCTAGCCAGGCATGCTTTGGCCCGAAACTCGGGCCGTGGATAGTACTACCACAACAGCTGATAGTACAAGTAGGGGTGGATATAGTGTACATGGTGACTGGTGGGACCTGCCTTCAAAAGTTTGTGGAAATGGTGTCCACTGACCACACTAGGCTAAGACACTCTTACTGGATCATCATATTTGGGTCTACACATTTTCTACTTTCTCAGCTTCCAGATTTTAATTCTGTTTATGGTGTTTCACTTGCTGCTGCTTCTATGTCACTATGGTAAGTTAACAGGCTTGTTTAATATTCGGTTACAAATCGATTAAATAAAAAAACCAAACGAACTGAAATCGTTTAAAATCAAACTGAATTGCATCTTTGGTTTTCGGTCATTTGTTAGTTATTTGGTTTTAAGAAATTCAATTCGGTTAAACCAAGGAAACTAAATTCATAATCAGGCTATGGATTATTCCATTTGTACGTCCTATTTAAATTTATTCCATTACAAAACCAAGGAAAAAGAACTGATGACACCCCTAGATATAGTTCTGTTAAAGCTCGTTTTCAGTTTGAAACCAAAATAGTTTTGACCATTATGCGTTTGGTATGGTTTGGTTTTCAGTTTTAATGAAAAAATAATCACACCCAAGAAAACGAGGAACCTGAAATCCGAATCGATAAACACTCTACAGTTATGTTTATCTTGAGTGATTGTTTTTTTCAAAAATGAAATATTTTTTAAAAAGATATTAACAAATACATCCAAATTTACTTTGTGATTTGATATGATATGACAGTTACTCAACCATAGCTTGGGCCGGTTCCCTAAGCAAAGGCAGACAACCGGATGTAAGCTACGCTTACAAGAAAACAAGCGGCGCTGACTCAATATTTCGCGTTTTCAACGCATTAGGTCAGATTTCGTTCGCGTATGCAGGACATGCAGTTGCACTCGAAATCCAAGCAACCATCCCTTCCACACCAGAAAAACCCTCAAAAGTAGCAATGTGGAAAGGCGCAATGGGAGCATATTTCGTTAACGCCATTTGTTATTTTCCGGTTGCAATTATCGGTTATTGGGCGTTTGGACAAGATGTAACGGATAATGTTCTGGTTGCACTACAAAAGCCATCTTGGCTCATTGCCGCTGCTAACTTGATGGTGGTGTTCACGTTCTTGGAAGCTATCAGGTGATGTTAATACCAGTGGCAGAACTTGAAAAATAATATAGACTTCGCCCGTGGTTAAAACGATACATTTTGTTACTAAAACGGTTTGTTTGGTTGTAACACATATTAATTTATTTATTATTTTGACGAGAAAAGATTTTTGTAAAATATTTCCAGGTGTTTGCAATGCCATTATTTGCGTTGATGGAGAAAGGATTGACGAAAAAATACAATGTTCCGTCTGGACTACCACTTAGACTTGTGGTTCGTACAACTTATGTTGGTAAGTTTTTTTTTTTGAAATATAAATAATTTTTAAATGTTTTTATTTTCATTAATTTTAAAATTAATTGAAAATTGCAGCTTTTACATTGTTCATGGCGGTAACGTTTCCATTCTTCGGTGATTACTTGGGTTTTTCGGTGGATTTGGTTTTGCTCCAACGTCTTATTTTGTAAGCACTAATTCATATTTATAATTACATATAGTAAAATAAAGTATTTAAATTTAAATATGAATATAAAGAATTATTATATTTTGCAGCTTCCAAGTATAATTTGGCTTATACTCAAGAAACCCAAGCCATTTAGTATCCACTGGCTTGTTAATTGGGTAAGCGTTTATTGTCATTTATTATATTAAAGCTTACTTATAAAAGGTTATTTTTAAACTTTGAAAGAAGATATGTAATAAACTAATGCTTAAAATATTGTAATTCAATGTGTGTTTTCAGGTAGGAATATTCATCGGAGTGTTTATAATGTTGGCTTCAACCATCGGTGGATTCAGGAATATAATTACTGACTCCTCAACTTACGACTTTTATCAGTAATTTAATTTTATTGGTGTGTTTATATGGTTTTTCCAGTTCTAAACATAATATTGTTTCTAAAGTAAAAACGCCCTATACGTACAAAGATATATATGTCTGTCATAATTGTTTGATCTACAAAGTTATATATGAAATGAATGATAGTAAATAAACCTGAATATAAATGCGTGCAAGAAAATAGCAAATAAACCAAGGGGGCCTCATCAATAGGTTGAATTAAGTGAGTTACATAGGATGGATGCCAATCAAATCTTGATAAATGTCACAATATGTATTAAAATTTGTTAAATTTTCAACCACCGAATGATGCAACCGATATGAACATAATCTTTTCTAAGTACTTAGTTAAATGAATTCGGCGGTTCTTTCTAATTTCTGAAAAGTGATTTATGTCCGGTTCTTTCTAGTTTTGAAAAGTGATTTACGTCGCTAGAACGATAAGCCTATTTGTGTTTTTTCCCATTTCTATTATCTGCAAAAGAAAAAGAAAACAATGTGTAGTGTTAGAATGGTAGTTAAAGTTATTGACAAGAGTCAACTCTCCATTTTAACCAAAAAAAAACTAATTTGACTTTTAAGGTCAACCTCATATTATTGCAAAGAAAAATTCTGAGTTTAGTTTCCAAATTCAATGCCAGCATGGTAGTAGCACATCTTACATAGTTAATCTAGTTACCAAATTATTCCTTAAAATTAATAATGAAGGGTTTCGTATCAATTTTGAAGGTGAAAGTGATGAATTTGACCTCCAAAGTCAAACTGGTAATAATCAGATGACTGTTTTGCTAAAAGAGAAAGATGAGAAAACAAACCACTGCTGCTACCAGAATCATGATTCGATTGTCAAAAATAGTGATTGGATTCCAAATACGATGAAAAGAATTCCACCCGATAGTGCAATCTGTATCAAATTTGCAAACATGTTATTAAACATTTTTAAAAGATATGTAGACATGATCACAAAATCTTAAACTTCACTTACAAATCTCTCAGATATTTGTGATGCCATGCTCTTCCCTCCAAAAACAGCAGCAGTTTGACACAAAGCTTGACCTCTAATAAACGGGACACAAATTCGTTAGCAAATATATGTTAAAAGTCAAAGTCAAAAACATATGATATAAATGAATGAACTTACATAATCCCTCCAACAACAACACCCATAGGGTTCTCAGCTGCAGCTAAACCAATTGTAGCCAACTGAAAAAGAAAATTAACAGTAAAGAGTCAAAGTCAATGATGCATTGAGTGATCATATTGATAAAATGCAGGTCTATGATACTTCAAGATTGATGTTCACCTGGCTCTTGTCTCCCCATTCACCGAAAAATATTATAGAGAACACCTGAAGAATAACCATGAGTTAGATATTTAATAACTTTTGTTTTGAAAAGGTGACATTTTTGGGCTTTATACCTTAAGAAAGATGGGTGAGAATAATTGAGTCAAAAATGGCCTATTCTTTTTCTTCATATCATCATCAGCCTTCAAGAACACAATACAGATCGAATTAGAGATATAATAACAATTTGTGCAATTACTTCCAAATAAGATAACATCAAAAACCAAGATGCAATTCATGCATTACCTTGTTATTTGATTTTGTTGTACCCGCGTTAGGTTTTATATCAGCATCCTGCACATATAAGTTAGAGCAAAATTTAATAACTTTTAACTTTAATAAGGCTAGAGGTACAAGGTAAAAGACGCAAACCAATTCAGCTTCAACTTCAGCCAATTCTTCAGAATCACTATCACTAATAGAAACATTGTCAATTAGTTGCAAGAACTTTAAGTTCGTATCACTGATTAACTATAAAGAGTGAAGAAGAGTTACTTGTTGTTATATGCATCCCACAAAGACCATAGTCCAAAACCAAAAAACAAAACAGTAGTGATATGTTTAGTCAACGTCTGTGAGATCTGCACGATTATAATCATAGCAAATTCATCAACCACATACAAATTCATGTCGAATAAGAGTATGATTATCCAGGAGCAAATGAAGGATATGTTGTGTAAGATTTATACCAAGTTTGGAGCAGCCATTCCAACAGCAGCAGACAGAATGATCATTACCTAAAAGTCAATGCATTGACTTTCAAGACTTCAAACAAAAGGAGCTGATATCTACTAACATATTGAATAAAAACATAATAACTTTTTTTTAAAAGACTTACAGTTAGAGCTGAAAGGCAGCCTGCTAAGACATGTCTCCTAGGATGACGCATGGCCAAGATCTAACAACAACAACGATTAAACGAAGTTGATAAGTTACGACTAGTATATATTCAGATTTAGAAGTTAAGAAACAAGATCGACGAGTTTCATTCACATCTCGAAGGCAAACTGTTAACTGCATAAAGAGTAACCAACTTTGGTTGATTTCCAATAAGGGAAAATTATCAAAATGAAGATATAGAAACTTAAAAAATTTTCAAAACGAAATTTGACTTTTCAAATTCTCAAAATAACTAGTAATCTTAGTAATGCCGAAAATGTCAGCCATTTAAAGATCTTTTGTGTGAAAACACACTCCTTATGTTCACACACGTGTACTCTTAGCGTGGACCATACTAAGATCTTAGTGCGAACATTTGTTGTTTTTTAGTGTCATTTACACTCAGATAGAACAAGTCACACAACTTAAGTGTCATGTTGAGTGCATTTTCACATAAATGTTGACAAGTGGGATGCTTTTCATTCATTCAAATTAAATAACATCATTAATGAAACTAATCAAATCAAATAAGCTATCAAAACATACACATTTAAACAAAAGAAACAATATAATAAATAATAATAACGATTGAACTTACTGCAGCTGCGAAAAAAGTTTTATCACCAATTTCAGATAGCACAGTCATCGCAAGAGATTTGCTGAACCCCTAATTTCATCAAATAAGCATAAAATCAGACAATAATAAACAACAATCATACCAATTTCATCAAACAAGCTTACTTGAACAAGTGATAAACTCATGATTGATGAAGCCAGTGAGTTCAATTCGATACAATGGTGGTGATTGATGAAGATTATGACAATTTTCAGCGGAATATAAAGAGTGTTAGCAGTGAAACAGATTAGAGAATCTGGTGAAGTAGTTATTTAATGGCATCTAAAGAATACTATATGTATATTGATTCATGACTATTAGTGACGGATAACTGTCGCTAAGAAAATATGCTTTCTTTTGGATCTATTCTTAAGTTTTAAACAACACTTCTTCAACCTCATTTGTAGAACCTTAGAAACATAAAAAAAATGTGTTTTATACGGTTTCAAACATCAGAAAATGATACTTCACTAGAGGTTTAATCCTTTTTTTTATAATCGTATGCTTACGTTAATACGCTACTTTTAAAATACATCATAAACTACTTTCTAATAGTTTAAATCTAAGTTTACCACAAAGAGCTTTTTACCTATGTTGTTGAGACCGGATCGGACCAGCCGGTCCGACCGGTTCGACCGCAAATCGGGGGCTTGTTCGGTCCGGTCTGGTGTGATTCGTTTGTAGTGGTCGAACCGCTGGTCGGACCGGAAAACCATTTTTCACACCATTTTCCCGAACCGCGTGTTACCTTAATGAGGTGATGTGTATGATTATCCATGTATCTATGTATTATAATTATAATTATAATAAAAAAATCTTTAAGTTGCCACTTGTAAAAATTTTAGATATTCTAAACTTATTTTTCACACTTCTCTCTTTATTAAATATTTACATTAATTATCAATTATAATATTTAATTATTTTTTAAATTAAAATAGTTTTTAATAAATTAAGAAATATGTCTTTTTATAAATGCAAGATTTTAAGAAAACAAATTTTGTATAACATAAGTAATTTTTCCGAAATATCAAACTTTTTTAAAAATACAAAATATTTTAAAAGCAATGTTTTTAGAAATTAAATTTTTATGAACCATAATAACTAAAATTCAGAGTTAGAATAAGCATTTATTTATAAAATGACATTTTCTTAAAACTATTTGATTTAGAACAAAATGTTTATTTATTTTATTTTTTAAATAAACAAACTAAAGTACAAAAGTTTAAAGGAAACTAAATCATTGGTTTATTATTTATTGGTAATTTCAATAATTTCTTATCACAAAATAAGATTTATAATTAATAATTTTTCTTTACTAACTATTTAATATTTTATGTATACAACACGTGTGATACACGAGATACTAACCTAGTACATAAATATTAAAGTGTTATTTTTATGGGTTGTTTTTTATGTAACTTTTGGTTTTACTTCTTGTGTTACTGTTGTTTCTTTGGTGTTATAATTTTTGGTGTATCTTGTTTATTGTTAGTTTTCTTTTGGTGGAATGATAGTTTGTTTCTGTCGTTTAAAAACAACTTATAATACATAAGTAAAAAATACAAAACGTATACAATTTCAAAATCAATGACAAAAACCCTAAGGTTCCTTGAGTTGCGTTATCCTTAATTCTCTAACATAAATCTCACGTGTAACCTTTATATTTTTTGGTACTTGATGTGTCCAAAAATATTAAAATAAATCACCTTTTTTTCATATGAAATATATTTTAGTATTCTATACACTAAAACACTAGCATCGTGACAAAAGAAAACACACATTTGTTAACAACCGACGAATATATATTAAAACTACATTGAGTACTTGCGTAGTGACAAGTACAATTTTTTTATAAAAAATATGTAAGTGACAAATTTGTTCTTTTGATGACACACTTATTCTTACGACTTTATTTAATCGCAAATACCAAATGCATGTGGTGTAGTGATGTCAAAATGAGAAGAAAATTTAGCACTTCTCATGTGGTGGAGGTTTAAAGTATGATGGTGTACAAAAGGACTGACTTCAATAACTTACCTATAGAAAAAGTAATATTAAATTAGTATTAATAAGTTAGGCGTTGATTGCGGAAAAAAAATCTTAAAATATAAACATTTCTTTTGACTAAAAGTCATTCACTATCATAAATCATTTCATTTATAGATAAATCTTTTGATAATCCTAAAATAAGCCTTAAAATACTATAAAAATATTAAAAAGTAAAATTATTTTAAAAGAAAAGAAGAAGAATCAACAACTTCAACTACAATCCAATCCCTTGATTTACGCCGCTGCTTTTCCTCCACCAAAATTTACTTCCTGCTCTCCTCATAATTTTATGGCTTTCTTTAATACCACTTAATCCTTTTTTTTCTAATATTGTCTAAGAACAATATAATTTAATCCTAAAACTACATTATTATTATTCAGTGTAAAACTCGAACCTTTAATTTCATTAGGAGAGTCATCATGTTACACATTTCGAATGATTTAAAACATAAAAACTTACAAAGCATCATAGATTTTTGTTAATGTAGTGTACAATAGTTACTAGCTCGTTCTAAAATATTGATATTATGACTTATGAAGGTTTTTTTATTCAAAGAAGATGGGTTACCAACTCTGGAAACATGCCTATTTCCACAAAGATTACATACCTCACATGCCAACCTTACTCTCCCGTTAGTCGATTCATCTCGCGTAAAAACTCTATATAGAAAAGCTCACCATACACCACACGAAGAAATTGACTTTTATCGGTATCCAAAAAATCTTGCACTCGTTGGAATCTAGACGAACCTTCAATCAAAAGACGTATAGAATGCGTCGAGAATTAACCGCTTTGGTTTGCAAACCATACCTGTTCGTTTTTGTTCGAAGATAACCTAATGTTTACATGATTTTTTCCATTTGAAAGTTTTTGGCTTTCCAAAATGTGAGTTAACTTCAAACAAATCAAAAACATACTTCCTGTACATAATATGATTCATGTTAGCCCCGATCGGAATACCAAGATAAGTGAACGGGAAATCAACAACCTCGTTAGAATTTCATGATCCTAACGAAAACGCTGAAAATCCTATTTTTTCCAAGTTGATTTTGAGGCTCAAAAATAGCGAAGTATTCAAGCAAGATTACGACAATATGATGGTGACCATTCACCAATGTGTCATTTATGTAGAAAATATTAGAAAGTATGGAGACATTATTTGGAGTTCGAACGCAAAGAAAATGTACCCATTGAATCAACCTGTTTAATTTATCCACGTATAAAGAAAAGGAAATGCACCATTGGAACTTCTTGACAAATGTCATGTTATGATGTTAAACAATGTTTTTAAAACCGGACCGGACAGCGAACCGAACGTTTTACCGGTCTGATGGTCGGATCGGTTCAACCAGTCGAATCGTATATAAGAACCGGATAAAAGTATATGTATTTTTTATAAATATATGTAAAAATTACAAAAAAATAAAAAAAAATATTAAAAAAAAACCGGTTCAACCGGTCCGACCACCGGTTCAACCGGTCCGACCACTGGTTCAACATTAAAACGGTTTTAACACCGAACCGGACCGGATCGGAGTCCGGTTCCCGGTCCAACCGGTCGGACCAGCCAGTTCGATCCGGTTTTCAAAACCATGGTGTTAAAAGTCCGTCATATGCCTCTCACATGAGGGGTATTTTAGCGGTTCAATTAAATAATAATTTGCATCCACTCCGTTAACCTCATCCATTAAAAGTCCGTCATACGCCTCTCGCATGAAGGTTATTTTAGTCAATTTAATTTAAAAAAACTTTTATGATGTATGGGATGTTTGTTGCTACCATTTTAATCCATAAAACTAAATACAAACAAATAAAAATGCAGCAAAAAATGCGATTAAGTCTCTATGATGAAGATATATTGGTCCTGGTTAAAATCATACAAGCATAAGATAATATAACTATGATAGTGCACCAAAAATTGAAAAAAAAGTAATACAAACTCACAAGAAACATGATAAGGATCGAATCCATAATCTTGTTTTAAATGTATCACGACGAAACAACCATGACAACAAATTATTTGGAGGACCAATGGAGAAGTCATAGGTCTTTGAAGCTAATCGATGAGGAGTTAAAGCTTGTGAAGCCGATCGACATAGGAGTTGTAGGTTGTGAAGTCAATAGATGATAAGTCGTATCTTGTGAAGCCATTCGACAGATAAGCAGGTTGTGAAGTCAATCGATTGTGTGTGTCGAGTGTGGTAAGTGTAACAAAAAGATTTATTTTCTTCAATTTAAATTAATTAAAATGTCAATCATTTAATGGATACACGTGGAATTTTTAACGAAATCCATGGATGGGTTTAACATAATGGATGTGTATTGTTAGTTAAGTAAACTATCGAACTAAAGTGGTTATTTTTGAATTTTGGAATGAAAATAGTTATTTAAACAAACCACAAAAATGAAAATAATAATTTACTCAAAAAAAATTTGTTTGTTGTAACAATTCCCATTTTAGAAGCGAATGCTTTATGCCCTTATCAAAATCCACCTTAAATAACACCACCTTCATTTTATTAACTATGAACAAGTTCCGTTTATAATTAAGTTTCTATCTAGAATGAATCTATTGTCTCTGAATGTCATTTGTCATTCATCTACCACCGCATTAACCACGTTTCTGAGTTGATTGGCACATTTCTTAACAACGATGTTGTATACGCAACCAATAAGGTTGATAGGTCTAAACTCTCACAATGATTAGCGTTTTTTATCTTTACAATTAGATTCATAAGCTATTGGCTCCTACATTAACTGGTTTAAAAAAAACACCATATGATTTTTCAAAGTGAAAATCATAAGTTAGAGTTTTACTAGATGTAATTTGCTCCAAGTGAATCAAATGTTTTACCACATTAGACCTTTATGTGATGGGTTTCTTTTAAAATGATGGACGAGCCGATTCAACAGTGTTGTTTGTGTTCATGGGTATGTTTGGTTTTACGCCAATGAGTTTACCCATATGATCGGATTTAAAATTATTCGTTGGCCGTTAAAAAAACAACAATCAGATTCACGAAACCCCAGGTCGATGATGTCTATGTAATGAATGTATTTTATAGAGTCCATGATACTCGATTCAAATACACTTTATAATTGTTTACACAATTAAAAACCAAAAAATGTCTAAATACTTTCCATTTATTTTCCATGAGACGAGTTATTAAAATTTATCTTGTAAATATCTTTTAAAATATATTTTCTAATTTAACCAAACCTTAAAATATCTTGATATTTTAGCATAAATCAAGTATTAATTAAATATATTTACGTAAAATTCGTTTGACAAATGTAAAGAAATCGATTCTAAAGCAAACATGCGACGTGGATGACATATTATAAATATTTTAATCTTCACAATATTCCCTTTATATATCTATCTATCTATCTCTATCCCCTCTTCACACTTCACTGCTCACTCAACAATGGCGAAATTAGGGTTTCACCTCATATGTACACTTTTCACCTTATTAATCTCCACCGTTAACTCACGCACCATCTCACCACCTCTCACCGGAGCTTTATCGGAGCTCGATGTCTCCGATTCAATTCAGAAATCCCTCAATGCCCTCTCATTCACCCCTCACCCCTTACAATCTCAATTAATGTCATCTTCAGAACTTTCATCATCATCTTCATCATCATCATTATTGTCTCTGAAGCTACATTCTCGAGTGGCAGTGCAGAAGTCTCCACACAAGGATTACGAGTCGCTCACGTTAGCTAGACTCGCTCGCGACTCAGCTCGAGTGGAGTCGCTGAACAGAAGGGTAGATCTAGCCGTTAATGGAGTCGAGAAAGCGGATCTGAAGCCGGTGGATGTTCAGCTCGCGGCGGAGGAGTTGGCGGTTCCGGTGATCTCCGGCACAAGTCAGGGAAGCGGTGAGTACTTCTGCCGAGTCGGAATCGGTCGTCCGGCGAGTCAAGCGTATATGGTGTTAGACACCGGGAGTGACGTAAACTGGGTGCAATGCGCACCCTGCGCCGATTGCTACCAGCAAGCCGATCCAATCTTCGAGCCGGCTTCGTCGTCTTCATACTCACCGCTCACGTGCGACGCTCACCAGTGCAAGTCTCTAGACGTTTCGGAGTGCAGAAACGGCACGTGCTTGTACGAAGTGTCGTACGGTGACGGATCGTACACCGTCGGAGACTTCGTGACGGAGACGGTGACGCTTGAAGGCTCCACCGCCGTTGAACGCATCGCCATCGGCTGCGGCCACAACAACGAAGGCTTGTTCGTCGGAGCCGCCGGACTCATCGGCCTCGGTGGCGGCCGTTATCGTTTCCGTCGCAGATCAACGCCACCGGATACTCCTACTGCCTCGTGGATCGCGATTCCGACTCAGCGTCAACTCTCGACTTCAACTCACCGATTCCTCACGACGCGATTACAGCTCCGTTGTTACGCAACAACAAACTCGACACATTCTACTACGTCGGATTACGTGGCATCAGCGTCGCCGGAAAACTGCTGCACATCCCGTCGTCGACGTTTAAACTCACAACCGACGGTAGCTCCGGCGTCATCGTCGACTCCGGCACGGCGGTGACGCGGTTGCAGACGGCGGCGTACAACATGCTGCGAGATGCTTTTACAAAGGGGACGACGGAGTTACCTCCGGCGACCGGAGTAGCGTTGTTCGATACATGTTATGACTTGTCGAAGAAGAAAAGTGTACAAGTGCCAACGGTGTCGTTTCACTTCACCAACGGGAAAATATTGGATTTACCGGCTAAGAATTACCTGATACCGGTTGATTCATCGGGGACGTTTTGTTTTGCGTTCGCTGCGACGTCGTCTTCGCTTTCGATTATTGGGAATGTGCAGCAGCAGGGGACACGTGTCAGTTACGACCTTGAAAACTCGCTCATTGGATTCTCGCCTAATAAATGCTGAAACGTTAACTTTATGTTGCTTAAATTGATGCGTTTTGTTTTGTTTTACGAGGTTATGGGTGGTTTATGTTGTGGGGTGTAGTGGTTAAGTGGTGTTTGTGACACTTTGTAATTATGATACCATGTGGCTAACTATTTCAATGCAGTGTAATTCATGGTGTTAAGTTATGATGTTATTGTATTTCAGTTTCACGAAACACGATTATTTATTATAGAAAAATTAAAAAGTGATATGAACTTTTTAGTGAGCTTGATGTTTAGATTATTATCATATATATATTAAAGCACTTTGTAATTTTCAGAAAATTATAGAAAAATCAGTTATAGACAAGAACTTATTAAAATTATAAATTCTAGAATATTGCTTTTAAGTATTTAGTATTTGCAGTCGGTTTTTAGATGGATTTCAGACCAGGTTTTAATTTTTTTTTTAATTTTTGGATTAATGAAGATCTATATGATTCACACAAAACAATTAGTAATCAGCTGCTCACAGTTATGAGATGTTATTTCATAGTCAGTTATAATTGGTGCTCCACAGTTATCTCCCATAAAGATCTATTTTCATACTTGTTTGTGTGTTTTTGATTTTATGTCAAGATATTTTAGTCATGGACCCGATAGGTGAGGTCCTTGAGCTTGAGTTAGTTGAGGTCCTCTTTGAATGAGAATTTAACTTGATTTTTTAACATTTATAATGTATTTTTAATACCGTTATTAATAATGTAACATAAGTAATAACATACACTCTTTTGGTGTTGTTATGGACTAAGTCGAGCACAATTATGACACAATTATAATTTGAATCGCACTCGTTAGTATTGTTAACTTTCCATTGCCATTGTTATTGTTTGTCTAATAATTTGATGTACATGTTTGTTATATGCTTTATATGGGTGCAATTTCTTAAATCAATGTTAACTTGAATCCTATTTTTCCCTTAATATACTTACATGATTGAAGATGTATTTCATAGGGTCGGGTCTAATACTAGTGTATGTGAAGCAACTTCATATGCCTCAAACTATCAAGACATCCATTTTATCTTAATTGCATGATACATATGTGTTTGAAATCTAGCACCAACATATAGCTAGGTCAATTCATAGTATGAGCGTTGAAGTGTGAAGACTAAAAAACAAGAAAAGACTAAAAAACAAGAAAATTTTCTGATGTTCAGTGTAAAACTAGAATTTAGATGATTGACTTGTTATCGTCGTTTTAATGTTTCTCAAAACACATAGCAAACTTTATATTACAAAAATCAATTTACATATCAAATATTTGTATGCATGTGATATAAAAAATGAGAAAGAAAAGGATTCAAATTGTTTGTAAAGTGTTTTGCTTTATTAGCTTTTGTATAATTTTCCTTTATAAATAGTCAAAGGTAAGTGACTTAACATCCACATTGTGTATATACTATTGCCGACAAATGGTACACTTTAGTAGCTTTTGAGGCGTTGTTAAAAGTAGATCATAGTTATACACCACCACTGCCTACGTTTTCGAATACACCTTTAATTCATGACTTGTCAAGGTTTGATAACGATTTGTTGTCCACGTAGCACAACCTTATTTCTTACTATAATATATACGTTAAAATACTTACTATGTTATATTAAATTTGATTCATTTCTCAAAGTAAATGATATGTTTAGTTAAATGTAGCTAAACATGTTATATTAAACATGACCTGTTTAATATAACACTAAACTTTCTCGAGTTTTACTTGAGACTTTATCACATTTTCATGTTTGTTTTAAGAGAATAATCTAACTTTTGCATTTGATTGCATTTTATGATATAACTTTTATTGTTTAAATAGTTTCTGATGATAATAAATACATACAATTAAAGCAGTTACAACCCAGGATGGCTCATGAACCTCTACGTTAGCTACCAATGGATCGTATATATAGTCTTCTTCCGCTTCTCATTTACATAAATGTCATCCTGCCTCTACATACCGTCCGACCACATAGACATCCCCGTAATAACCATCCATGTCTCGCTTACATCAGTTGGTTGGTCGCCCTTCTCTTCCACTTCTATGATAGACGACTCCAAGGACCTCTATTGGAAATGATCTCATTCATTGATATACATACATGTTTGTTGGTGACAAAGAGAAGTCTAGAATGAGTTGTTAAAATATACAAATGTTACGACTTGCTTGAAACAAGGATTAAAATTGTCACGAAACATATTTGACATCTTTTTAACCAACCTGTTTTACTAGCTTGTTATAAAACTTAAATTTGTCAATCTGCTAGAGACACCGAAAAACCAAAAGGGAAAAAAATAGAAACTTTCAACAACCTCAAGAACTAACTTGCTAATAAACTAGTAAACACATGAAAACAAGAAGCTAAATGTAAGAAATAAGGTCGAGACATTTTAACGTATTTTATGGATGTGTGTAGTATATGGGAGGTGGGGTTTATACGAAAACATCTTTAATAAGGAAGTTCTTCTTCTACAATAATTAAATCAATGGTATTTAGTTTTTTAGAACTCGCATCTGTCATGAACGAGTTCTTACGAGTTCTGGCTAAAGGACAAAACCCCATTAAATCATTATGGTTGAGCGGTCAATTAGGTAAGGAACCCGCTCTTGGCAGAGGACAATGGCGGAGCTTGGACCCAAGTTTAAGGGGGGGCGGAGGCGAAAGTAAACAATTTTAAAGGGGAGGGGGACTCTATATTTATTAAAAAAATTCCACTATCGGACCGAAAATCTATACTATCGAACCGAATATTTACACTACTGACGAAAAAAAGATAGGGAGGGCCATAAATCTTCGCCCCTGGTAAAAGAGAGTACCCTTAAAATCTAATCACAGCGAGAAAAACCCGCTGTATCAACATAATCCTTTTAAAAACACCATTTAAAACAAATTTCTGGATTATCTAAAACCTAGATAACTTGAACTTAACCTATAATACATGTGGGACACAAATGCGAATGTCACAATGTCACGTTACATTTAACAATTTCAAATATTTATAGATTGTCCCAAGAATAATTCCTTGAAAATAAATCTTCTAACAAAAAAACGTGCACTAAAATATAAAATCCAAAACGAGGCATATCTAAGTATCAAACAATGTTTTTAGAACCGGATCGGACGTCGATTCAGACGTTTTAATGGTTTGGTGGTCGGACCGGTTGGACCAGATTTAACAATATTTTAATTATATTTATATATGTAACTAAATACAAGTAATTTATATATGATTCATATATATATATATATATATATTATACTTATATATAAAACTTAACTATATTTGTATATCCGACGTATTAATTTATAGTTTAACACACATTTTTACCCATTAAAAATAAAATAAATAAATAAACAAAACCGGTCCGGTTTCTCGGTCCAACCAGCGGTTCGGAACGAACCGGCCGGTTCAACCACTAAAAACGAATCGTACGAGATCGAACCAGACACGGATCTATTTCCAATTTGACCGGCCGGTTCGATGCGGTCTAAAAAACATTGGTATCAAGTTTGTTATTGTCAAAGCTGTCAACGGAGTTCAGAATAATAATAATAATAAAATAAAATCCTCTTAACATTATCCCATCTGTCTCTTTCTGAACGTAACTGTTCATGCGATTCATCATGTTCGGCCGTTGAATTTTTGCCCCAATTCAAACCCTAATTACCAACTTCCATACAATTCACCTTCTCCTACAACTTCTGCTACTGATCGCCCTTCGTAATCGACGGGATCACCGACTCCGACGATGAATCACACGCAAAGTTCATTTTCTTCTTCTTCCGACGATGATGCCGGTACTATGACCACCGCACAACAGGTTGTCAAGGTTTCTGTTTCTGTTTCTGTTTCTGTTTCTGTTTCAGTTAGTTTTTGTTTGTTGTTGATAATTGGTGATTTCGTGTGTGTGTATGGATATGTGCATTGTTGTAAGGCTTTTGGATGTTGATATGTTGTGAATTGTGAATTTGTGATCGTAACCTCCGCCTGTTTCAATTTGTTAGTTGGAGTGGATTATTAGTTTTGAGAGTGTTTGAGTGGATGTGTTTGATGTTTATGTGCATACGCTCATGTTGATCGGTGTGGTTTTGGTGTTTTGGTGTTTTGGTTGAGATTGTTAGCAGTTTTGATGACTCCAACGGAGGAATTTTTTTGAGTGTTGATAACATGATTGAAAAGCTTTATTAAAACATGGTGTGATCTGTTTATATGATAATTTCTAATCCGATGGTGATTTGTGATTGTGTAGTTTTGTTTAGTCTAAAGTGAGTGGATGATCAAAATCTGTCAAGTGTATGAACTAATTTGTCCTGTTAATAATCACTAACAAGTGTCTGTATCTACGGTCTTAATTTGGAAATGAAAAGCTTGAGAATTTATAGATATAATAATGAATATGAAGATAATTTTGTGTTATATTATGGAATTTTTACGGTATCTGTTGCTGATAGAGGGGTGAATTTGAATTGTAGAGTGCAGGAAGTGGTAATTCCACATCAATGGGGCCGACTCTTGGTGGTTCACGCCATTGGCGTGATGTTTTCTGGCTAGGGATTTTTCTTTTGCATTTGGTTTTGGTTGGTCTTGCTCTTGGAGTGCTTGGACTAAACAGGTTTAGGAAGAAAGATAGGCTTAAGATAGATCAATACACAGCCACGTTTATCGAGAATCAAGCTGGTTTAACTGAGGACTACTGGCCGTTATACGCAATTGCTGGTGCCGTTAGTACGGTTATTGGTTGGACTTGGTTATTATTACTTGGTTCACGCTCAAATCAGATGATGAAAGTGTCTGTTCACTTGTTAACGACTTACCTTGCGGTTCTTAGTGTTTTTTGTTTTGGGACAAACTGTTTTTCTGGGGTGTTGCTTTTGCTATTGGCTCTGGGTTGCAGTTCTTGTATATAATATCAGTCATAGACAGGTAAGTAACTCAAAAACTTATATATATTGGAATATGTATGGTTTTATAAAATTTGAATTAATTTGTTGCACTTTAAACTAGGCTTCCATTTACAATGTTGGTGTTGCAAGGAGCTGTGAAGATGGTATGGAAACTTCCAGAAGTTATGAGAGTAGCATGCGTGTTTATGCTAGTTATGCTTATTTGGCTAGCATTATGGTCATTCGGTGCAGCTGGTGTTGTGGCTTCAAGCATAGGTGACAGTGGACGATGGTGGCTACTTGTGGTGAGGTGGCGAGTTTTGCTTGTAATTATATATTTTTTGCAACAGTCACATGGTTTTGTACTTATGTTTTGATTTTTTTCTTTTCAAAATTACCGTACTTTTAAAACACAGGTTTTCTCGGTGAGTCTATTTTGGACAGGGGCGGTTCTTTGTAATACAGTTCATGTTATAGTTTCTGGTATGGTGTTTCTTGTGCTTATTCATGGTGGTCGTGAGGCAGCATCAATGCCGAGGAACCCACTGCTTCAGTCCTTACGGTATGCTGTAACAACCTCTTTTGGAAGCATTTGTTACGGCTCTCTTTTACAGCTGCTATTCGAACTCTACGGTGGGAGGTAATAAACTAAATATGACTGCATTTTGAACCATTAACTTGTATTTTGCCCTTAAAACTTTATCTGTATTTCAGATTAGGGGATTCAGGTCAAAAATCGGCAACAATGAATGCCTGCTTTGCTGTGTGGATTTCCTTTTTCATCTAGTGGAGACTCTTGTTCGTTTCTTTAACAAATATGCATATGTACAGGTACTTAACTTCTTTTAATAAATTTTATTTTTCATATTAACCAAACGGAATCTTATTGGGTATGTTTGTTTATCTAAATCTTGTATATACTAAAACTTGTAATTTGTTTATTCTCTAGATTGCAGTTTACGGGAAAAGCTTCAACCACTCAGCAAGAGATGCGTGGGAGTTGTTTCAATCCACAGGGGTGGAAGCACTCATTGCCTATGATTGTTCCGGTGCTGTTTTACTCATGGGTACAGTTTTGGGTGGCCTTATTACCGGAACTTGTGCTGTGATTCTAACAAGATTGAAACATTCAGACAGAGAATTGATGATGGGGTCTACTGCTATCTTAATGGGCATGGTCTTGGTAATTATTAATCATATCCCAATCTTCATTTATATTATGTACTTTAAAAGTTCATGATCTCCTCAACTTGCTTACTTATGTTATGTTGAATGTGTTGGAATATAATGGTGATTGCAGGTTGGATTGGCGATGGTGGTAGTGGAAAGTGCAGTTACATCAATATACATATGTTATGCTGAAGATCCCTTGTTAATACACAGGTGGGACCCTGAATTCTTTAACCAGATGTCGGAGACTTTACACCAACGTCTACAACACAGAAGTGCGAGGGTAAATGAAGGCGCAGGTCAAAATCGGCTTCCTGACCACATACAAGAAACTATAACGGTCTGATCTTTTTTCTTTTCAGGTTTTTGGAATGTAATGCTTGTATAAGTTCATGACATGGTTAGCTTGTTTTGCTTGTCGGGTCCGATCTAAGATTGGACCCGTATTGTTTAAATTATGTATCCATTTATCAATGATGTGCATCAAAGTTTCATGGTACTCAAGAAAAATCGTCGTTGACCTAGTTGCAAACTTGATATATCGGGGATTTGATAACAACATTAGTGAAGGTTCTGCTTAGGAGCACATCTTATTATACAATTTTCTAATCTGAGAACATTGAAACGCTAATAGGACCCACTAATACCGTGCTAACTAATAAAATAAGGTAAAAAGTAGCTTTTGTTGGGTCGTGCTTTAAAGTAGAACTTATTATACTTTGACATTAACAAGGCGTCTCAGTATATACAAAAAAAATGAATCTTTTGTTCTCGCTATAACGAGGGGGTAATGGTCCTATACACTAGATTCACCATGAATCTTTTGTTCTGGTGATGAATCTACTCTTCCTCCATTTTTATTCTTTCTTGATCTATGCTGTTTTTTTCTCCTGGGCTTGCCAGCAGCCACTACGCGCGGTATGAACACACCGGTTCCAGCACCAATATTATTTGCCCACGAGCTCTCCATCCACCCGGGGACCTCCAAGCTTCTTCCACCCTCCATCCACCCAAACTGCTTACCCGAAAACATCGGTCTATTATCACCATAACCACCACCAATCGGCCTCCATCCAACCTCCGGTGCACCCTTTCTGGCTCCAGTTGTATATGTCACGTCATCTTCGTCCATAAGAAGCAATATCTGCCTTGTAAGTTGCGCATAAAAGGCGCTATCTTCGGCATCTTGTGTGTCTGAATTCATGTTTTAAGAAGAGATGATATGAACTTATAGTCTTATAGATGATTGGTGGTGTTTAAAACCTTTGAATGGAGTATTTATAGGCTCAAGAATGAAGGGTGGAAGTGAATGGATCTTGGTGGACTATATCATGGTGAGCTTCCAAATGGGACCATGTCTTGTTCCACTTGGGTTACTTGAAATAATCAATTTGAAGATTGAGCCAGCTAAATATTACTAAAAAAAACTATGATAATAAGGAGGTCAATTTATTGATGTATTAAATATTTGTAATCAGTCAAAAGTGTCAACTTGCCTACTTGATATATGGTGGATTGTGGCCTGCAATTTGAGAATGTTACCAAAAAAGGACTTTAATTCAGGTAAGAAAGAACACTTGGCTTGGTCTATGGATCCAAGACTAGCCCAATATTATGTCGACTGCCGTCAGTCATTCACCACACGGTTTTTATTTTATAAATATATAATTTTAAACAGGAACTAGTAATTAAGACTAGTTAATTGTAACGTTGATACTGAATCATTAAAAAGGCTGACGTTAAAATTAAGTATATTTTTCAAATGTTACGGCAAAGTTTCTTGATAATATTCTAGACTTAAGATAAAGGAAACGGATTTGTGACGTAAACGCATGTGTTGTGGCTTTATACCATAGAAACAAGATCGCTAAAAATTTGTCAAAAAAAGTTTTAGGTAGCGTTTGGCATGCATGAATGAGAGGATGAATGGAATGAACCATTAAGGTAGCGTTTGATATGTAGTAATGAAATGTGAAATTGAATGAACCATTGATGTTGAATGAACAAATACATGTTTGGTTGGTAAATGTAATGAAATGAACAATTACATAGTTGATTCCATTTCCTCAAATTCATTCTATTCACACCCTCTTCTTTTTTGCATTCCATCCATTCTTTCATCATTAGTCACCACACCACTCACTTACCCACCACAACAACCACCACCGCCCCGAGAACACCACCGCCCCGAGAACACCACCGCCAGAGACAGCCACCAGAAACCACCAAAGGCCACCACCACCGCCGCCGGAAACCACCACCACCGCTTGCCATCACTGTCATAACAATTTTTACATTTCATTGATTTGTTTTTTCATACCTAACAAACAACACAATGTGATGATTAATTTATTCTTAAAAGGTAACCAAACATAATAACGAAATGTAATGATTCATTTCATTCTCTCATCCATTTTATTCTCTCATTCATTCATTTCGTCCTCCATTTCATTATCACATACTAAACAGACTCTTAAAAAATAGAATTTAATTAAAATAAAAGAAACCAAAAAAGTAAGGATTTCTAAAAAAATAGAAAATAAATTAAAAATATTTAAAAGCAATTAATTAAGAAAATAAAAGGGATTAAAGTGGCTAAACCCCCTTTAAGGGTGAGTTAGCAAGCACGCAACAAAATTTTACATTGACCCTCGCGTCTTTTACATTAACCCTCGCATATATAAAATACGTAACCATTAAGAAATCAAAAGAAAAATAGAAAACAGTTCACTAACTTTACATGTTAAGGGTTAGCATAATACGAATTTAATAAAACCATCTCTAGGCAGATTAAATGCATCAAGTTAAGGATGGTCTAATCATATGTCAAAGACCACCTTCAACTGGGTGATGGAGTGTTTTTTATGGTTTACCAAACAACGGGATGTATATATATTAATCTAAAGTCCCAACAATCATCTTACAATAATGTTTGCATATATAGAGGTTGAATGTTTTTTAATAGTTGATGTTGTTGAACCGTTCGTTATGAAAATCGAAAACACTAGTCTATGAACTAAGCTTTTGAAAAATATACGTTTGGTGTTTCTATTGTTATTTGCGCTATATAATTATTTAAAACACCACACGTTGGAAGTTTCCAATACTTGCATGTTTTATTTTAAAATTCAATACTAGATGGTCCCAAAACGACTTAATAATATTTTAACCCTCGTAAATTCCAAAGTTTTGTGTTTTAATATTTCACAATATTCTTTTAGTTCAAACTGAGTCTAGTGGCTGAAAATCTGAAATAAACATTAAAGTTGTCACATGTTGCTTTTTAATAACAACAAGATATAACAATGATTTAAGATTTATCGGTTTAAAAAGTGATGACAATGATTTAAGTTTTAAGAATCAATAAAACTTTATAGATTAAAACCTATCAACTTTTAAATTTTTCAATAAAAAGAGACCTTTGACACGAAAAAAACAATCGTACGATTTATGATCATTCTATCATTGAATCTAAACAGTCGCAAAATTAACGACTAAACCCGATCCAATTATACAAATTTATCCAATAACCCTATACATGATGATAACCATGTGTTATTACAAAATACAAACTTATATAACAAAAGAATTTATCATTCTAACTTCTAACCATATATAACAACAATCAACCATGAATCATACATCCTGCAGATGAATGCATTCTTCCTCCATCGTTAACATTGTTCTTTCTTTGCTTATTCCGTCGTCGTCGTCTCGACTTACCCGCGGCCGTCTCCACCCGCGGTATAAACACCCCGGTCCCGACCGCGTTATTAGCCCACAACCTCTCCATCCAAACAGGCACTTCAGACCTCCTCCCACCATCACACCAAGTAAAGTAGTCACCCGCCGCCACTACTCCGCCACCGGAGCCGCCATAAGCCACCGATCCCCTTTGCAACTTCAACCCACCCTTCACATTTCTTCTTGCATATGTTTCATTGTTGTCATCATCCATAAGCATTAGTATCTGCCTTGTGATCTCCGCGTAATACGCGGTATCTTCACCGTTGAACGACTCCATGTTATCGCTCGATGATCGAAAACAACGATTGATTGATTGATTACTGATTAGAGTGATGATGGTTGTGTGTTTATATTAGGTGAAGGGTGTTTATATATATATATATATATATAACAAGGGTGGAGTTGAATGAATCTTGATTTGAGTCAAAGTCAAAACCAGTGTAATTATTTATTATTTGAGGTTCCAAATGGAGGTAATATACGTGTTGATATTCAAGAAAATGTCTTGATTGTGGAATTGGTTTCCACTTGAAGGGATCAAACAAAGTTAACAGAAACAAATAAAAAGTCAAAAATAAAAAAGAGTGAGAAATTAAATGTTTCCATTAATGTAAGAGTCAAACATGTGAACCATATCCCACGTGGCAATATATAATATGAGAAATAGTGGATATTGGCCTGCATGGTAACTAAAAAAACACGACTTTTCGGTATGTACACACGCACACACATAACACACACGTAGAGACACTTCTTCCCAAAATAATAATAATAATAATAATAATAATAATAATAATAATAATAATAATAATAATAATAATAATAATAATAATATAATAATAATAATAATATAATAATATTATTATTATTATTATTATTAATATTAATAATAATAATAATAATATAATAATAATAGTATTAATAATAATAATATTAATAATAATAATAATAATAATAATAAATAAATAAATAAATAATCTTAACAGTTAGAGTTATCAAAAACATAACACGTGTAATATAGGTGAGGGACACAAAACTTGATATGTAGTTATGTTTTTTTTATTTAAAAGATGAGATACTATAAAAAAGAAGAAAGAATACAAAGAATAGGAATTAAAGTAGCATTTTTACCCGTCGCGTGATTCCGCGACATTGTATGTTGAGTGATAATGTATAAAGTACAATCGACCCGATTCGTTTTCGAACTAAATTTAGGCCAATATGTAGAGTGATTCGAATCTATACGGTTGAATGAATACGTATTATATTAGACCCGACTTTTTTCCAACTCGTGTCTGAATTAAGTTTACGTCTAAACGTAAAGTAAACAAAAAAATATTATATTTGATCCGACGCATTTCCAAACAAAACTTACGTCAAAACGTTTAAATTTGACTCAACTAATATCTGAACAAAATTTACATTAAAACGTAGGCGTTTGTCGAAAAATAGTTAAGCCGAGTCACATCTGATTAGTCCTGATGACGATGGACTCGGATTTATATTTTACAGGAACAAATCCAGAACTTTAAAAACTTAAGATGGTGAAAATGACATTTTTTAAAATTTTACAAAAGGTTTAAGGGTAAAAAATATCAAATAAAGAAAGTTAAGAAGTTTTTTTTTACTGGTAGCATATACCACCGATCTTTGCAAATAAGTGTATAGTAATGTCAACATTATGATCACACCATCTATTCCAAATGAGATTATTGAATTTTAATCCAAGTTTAGGATAGGATAGGACCTAATTCTGCTTTATTGTATTTTTTTTTGGAAACGGTATGGAACCTAAAAGTTACATCTTTAACGTTCATAGCATAGGAGTTGGCACATATTTATAACAAGTGATGATTATTGGACCCTACTAACAAAACAAAAGGAATCAAAACTTACATCTTTAACGTTCAAGAAATGTATGGAGGCAAATGGCTATTTGGCGCAAATTAATTTTAATGGCTAATCTCACGGTACAATAAATCATAATCATTATAGACTCTATGCTCCAAAATTATTTATTTTTTTGAACGGTGAAAATTCTATT
>JACCIX010000785.1:125000-145680 GCA_025506515.1 Flaveria trinervia
AAACAGATTTGTACTTGGGTGTGGACCATTATCAACATAATCTAAAGTTATGGATCTTAACCAACCCAGATACTTAGATTTGGTTTTCAACTTTTGTTAATTTCTCGATTTGCATTAAATAATTTTCTATTGCTAGAAACTTAATAATGAATTCATACATAATACCATTTAGGTTTTAAAGGTGATTTTCATATTTATAAAAAGATGAATAAAATATTATTTTGGTTTCTGTGGTTTAGTCATTTTAACCATTTGAATTAAAAAAAAGAATTTTCTAACAAATCATACCTTGTGTTTGTATTTTATTACTCTTTCAGTGCAATACACTAACAGAGTTAGATTTTTCAGTTAGTTTTAATAAAATGACCAAAATGTCTTTCGACTAAAATGGTTAATTTTAAATACCTAGGGACCAAAAGTGTAATTTATATCTTGCACATAGATAAACAGTCTTGATTTTTAAACAAGAATTTAATAATTTACTAAAAAACATTTTTAAGCATCTTTAAATCATTTGGTTTTCTAAATGTCCTTTTTCAAACAATCGGTTTTTTAAACGTGTTTTTAAAAGGATGGGTTTTTAAATAAAATTTAAAATCTTTCATTTTAAAACTGTTTGGTTTTTTAAACTTATTCTTTTTAATCATTCTTCTTACTTAAACACCTTTTAAAATCGTTGATACGTGTTATTCAAATGGCTTTTTAAACCATACTACTTATTAAACTTATTTTTTATATTGTCTGCCTTGTTTAAACGTCCTTTTCAAACTGACTAGTTATCCAAACACAATTTATGACTTAAGAAACATTTAAATAAGCTAACATAAGTGATTTTAACATCGTATAAAGCCCAATTGTATTAATCAGAACCCAAGTTAATTTTAAAAAAGTACAAATGATGTAAAAGTAGAAATCACTTTCAATGCAACTTTAATAGAAGACGTTAAAAAATAGAAAAGATGAAAAAGATGTTTTAATAAAATGAAAGTTTTAAAAGGAAGCTTTAATAAACGAACCGTTTAGTAAAAAGACATTCAAATAAAAGAACAACATAAAAATTCGTTTAAATGAACCGAATTGCTAAAAATGTATAAATAAAAGAAGATATTAAAAAAGACGCTCAATAGAATTGAGCGATTTAAAATAAACACGTTTAAATAAAATAACAGTTAAAGAGACTTTTACGGTTTAAATAAACATTAAATTTAAAAAAGATTTTTAAATAAGCCTAACGGTTTAAAGAAGAAGTTTAATAAGCCAGATGATTTTACATTTTCTATTAGATAAGATAATTGGTTTAAAAAACGAATGATTGAAAAATAAATTTTAAAAAACTTTGAAAAGTAAAAATAAAACATTTCTTAGATACATATATACACCCATATATATGTATGTGTGAGAGAGTAAAGTAAGTTTTTGGTTTCTGAGGTTATGAAAATTGACCATTTTAGTCCAACGATATTTTGGTCATTTGATTAGAAAAAAACTGAAAAATCTAACTCTGTTAGTATACTGTATTAAAAGTGTTATAAAATATAAACAACGAAATTTGATTTGTTAGATAATTCATTTTTATACTCAAATTGTTAAAATACTAAACCACAAGCATCAAAATAGTAATTTACTCTAGAACATCAAATTATTTACCAAAATGCCCCAGTATTTCTCAAATGTCAAAACGTCTACAAAACTCGCTTTATTGACTTCTTGAGTTCTTGGGGATATGGAATAAGATGTGTTAATATTCCTAAAAAAGAGCATTTCCCATGGATGTCCTTAAACCAAGAAAAATAGTCAACATAAACACACAATATTATATCATTATTATGTGTTAGTAAGAAAAACATGCATAGAAAAATAAGTTAAATAACATATTATATGCGCCTACACAACAACTAGTCCCATCAAGTACTTCAACAATTAAAACTATAGAACTAAGTACACAATATTCTATTTAAGAGTAAGGATTGCTATTTTGGTGATTTACCAATCTGGTTGAGTACTATAACCCAAGTTAAGAACGCTTGAACCGTCTTCATTTGGGGCTTTTGGTTATGACAACGGCTAGTTGAACCGACAAAATGAACCTTTGGTTGGACTTTATATACTTTTTTTTATATTTTTAATTTGATATCTCATTTATTGATTCATTTGTTACTACAGGCTCTATATTTTGTTCCTTTCGGTTTCTAATTTTGTTAACATTGCAAATGTACACTAGTTACATATGTTATTACAAAATAGGTATAATATATATGTTTGTACGTATGACATAATATAATTTTAAAACTAGGGAGACCCCATTTGCTCAATGCAATAGAAAAAAAGTCTAGTTTAATAACTAGTACGGTTATGAAAACATTCTAATACTTTAAAGACATTATTAGAATTATGTTGGATAAAGAATCTTAGGGGGGAAAATATGGTCCAAAAGTTAACCATAAGTGCATCAATGGTCGAGAGGCATATGTGTGGTTAGATTGAATAATTGAACCTATCAATCTTTAACATATAAGACCAGAACACAAATAAACATGTGTTTTTTTAATTGAACAATTTAATCTATCAACATAAACCTTATTCTTGTAAACCCGTCATCCCCACATGATATTTCGTGATCTTCCACTTGTCAATTGCGATTCTTTTTATTTTCTTGGAATTATGGTATATACAATAAAAATGTTAGTCCAATTACTCCAAAACTAATCCATTTTTTAATGAAAAAACACATCTTTATAAAATCTTCTGTTTCTAGAAAAAAGATGACATATTACAAAATTATCAGTTATGTAGAACGTCTAGTATAATGTTATAAAAATCTTTCTTCTTTTCTAAACTTTACAAACGTGATATTTGCTTTGCAAAACTAAAACAAATAAATAAATAAAGAATTACATAAATGGTTCATGTGCTATAACTAGATTTTATGTTCGATCTCTAAATTTTAAAGACTACAAAGTTAATAAAAGCTTTTATGTACCATTGCACTTTTGATCTCTAACAATAATTTCATTTTTAATTTTTATGTATTTCATAAAGTTTGAAATTACTTTTAAGTTTAATTTTAGAGACCAAAAGTGCAACACTCATATAAAAGTTTGAACTGATTTTGCAATGTTTTTCATAATTTAGGGATCAAACTTAAACTTTTTACATTTATAATTTTGAAGGTAGAAAACCAAATATGCAATCCGCTTAAACCACAAAACCACCCATGCAATTTTCTCTACATAAATAAAGCAAAAGCCTATTAAAGCATTCACAATCCAACCATCATTTTTATCTTTATAATTATAATAAAAATTACTATTTTTTCTTCTTCTCAACTAAATAATATTTTTTATATATCTGTTATTACTTTTTATATTTCATTCACTTACAACCAATTTTAAAAATATTAAAAAACTATTGGGGTTGTACCGTATTTTCTCAACACGATACAACCCTTATAAAATTTTCATTTTAGTCACTCAGAGTCATTTCTTATAAAACAAGTCATCTGATCACAAAAATATAGTACCGGATTGTGAATGTTCTTATGACCTTTGAGTTATTGACTTGTTATCATAATGTCAACAAAGAATGAGAATGAATCTA
This sequence comes from Flaveria trinervia, assembly GCA_025506515.1. Classification (NCBI taxonomy): domain Eukaryota; kingdom Viridiplantae; phylum Streptophyta; class Magnoliopsida; order Asterales; family Asteraceae; genus Flaveria; species Flaveria trinervia. Next base: position 128,598 of record JACCIX010000785.1, read on the forward strand.
GAAGGCAATAAAGAATTATCTTAAATACATTTGTCCTCTTTTTTTCTTTTAACTATAACATTCAGACAAATGATAGAAAATATCTTCCCTTAGAATATATATGATTGACGTAGAGCACGAACTACAAAATGACATAATATAAAAAAAATCATGTTGTAAGAAGAAACTAATAAATATTAAAGAAAAATCGTTAAATTTTAATCTAAATTTGAAAGGTTTACCCATTTTAAAGATATAGAACTGACAGTCTATATAAAATTAATTAAATGATTTATAAAAATGAATCCCAATTCACATGTTTTATAATTATAACAGAATCAATTATATTCACTAGATTTCAATCCCAAAGTCATCTATATTTATGGGTCTTACAATTATCTATGCTGGTTTTAAGATAACAATTTCTGGCCCACATGTTTTTGTTTAATTTTTAAACTATCAATATGGTTTATAGTAAATTAGTTTATGGTAATTTAAAAGGAGTAGAATAAAATTTTTATGTGATTGGTGAGGGCGTAAAATCATGCCAAGTAATACGAATATTATGTCATAATCAGTGAACATCAACACTGAAAAAACTAGTATAAAATAAGAAATAAAAAAGAAGAAAAAGTCTAGTTGTTAAACCATGCACGTGAAATGTAAAACACTAAAATTAATAACTAAGTCGATCTAGTACCCAAACGTTGTGATATGGCCGTTAAACATAAAAAGGGTACAAAGGTTGAACTAGACGCTCACATTGCAACGTGTTAATTCGTAAAATTAAGACTGGAACATAAGACGGAAATTATATAAAATATGAAACGTATAAAGAATTAAAGTTCAAAGAAAAAATATGTTGGTGTTAGATTATAAAATATGTAAAAGTATTGTGTCAAAACAAAATATTTAAAGAGTAACAAAAAAGACAAAAGATGAATACAATCCATTAAAACATATGATACAACCCATAATACATACCAAGAGTAATAATTAGTATATATAATATATATATATATATATATATTATAATCGAAGATAAAAAGCAAAAGTAGGTCTTATGAGTTGTTACTTGTTACCATATTATCCACACATAGTCAAAATAAAACTAGAAGGCTAGAGAGAATTCTTCTATGTGTAATGTTATATTCTTTTATTTTTTTCAAAGATTAAGATCAAGGTAAGGTGATAAAATCTAAAGAGGAGATATGAGTTTAAAAAATAAGAGGATTAAATATTATAATTTATTATTAATTAAAATGATGAGCTAATAAAATTTTAATTTAATCACATGTCATATGAGATATGGTAATTAAAAGTTGATGGAAAAGATGTTGGGGGACAACATGAAGTTAGGCCTCTTTGATTTTTGACGCTTTGCCAAATTATTTTCAATAATGTCAACTCACTTTCTTACTTTTTGTCTTCTTGTCTTTTTGGTACCCTTGTGTCAACAATGCATACCCCACTTGTTTTCTCAATCACATACATTTTTTGAGATTGTTTTACTTCATGTCTAAAAAGAAAAGGATTTATTTTGCAATTTTAGATTAAAGGTTTTTTTCTTATATTTAAAAATATCATTTTACTATTTCTTGCAGTTATGCTCAAAATTTTAGATTTTAAAAAATGTCTTAAACCCGTTGTTTTAGAAAAAACATCTCATATAAAAAACCGGCCACCATGTTGATTCCTTTTACACTCATATAAAAAATTTGGTTATGGTGGAATTGGTTTTTTCAAGACCAGTTTTATATTATAAATGACTTATTTCATGATCGAATTGTTGAATTAAACTTTTTTTACTATTTTTAATATTTTGAAGTTTTCTTATATTTTTAGACATTTTATATTTTATATTCTTTTTTAGTATTTACCATAACATAATTCGATCGTTTGATATCAATCCACCAATAAACCAATATTTTAAATAAATTGGTTCAATAATTCTACTATTTGTACTAATTATGTTTTACCTAAGTTAATAATTTGAAATTCACATTTTCCTAGCTAAAAATGCCCTTGTGAAGTAGCTTTAGCTTCCAATAGTAGTGACGTTTCTTCAATGGTGGAATCAACAAAACAATAGGTCAAAACATTTATCATTAAGCCTAATTACAAGTACACACAATAGACGATAATATGGTATGCAACATTCGAAATGGGTTACACGTTTGTACACTTCAATAATAGTCTTTAGCCCCACAAAACTTGGTTCCTTTGAAGACACTTGGCAACTTCCTATTTGCTTGGCAACTTTTAATATTTTAATATACCCATAATGCCCTCAAAATGTGTGAACTACCAATCTTATCTTTGTGGAATTTTCCTATATATAGATGATGAAATGAGCAAAAGCTTTACAAGTTATTAATCCCATCCCACACTTGTCTTGATTTGATTACATCATATCAAAGCTATGAGAAGAAAAAGAACAGCCACCATAAGCCCCTTACATTCAACTTTAAGTCATCAAGTAGTTATTACGAAAAACCCTCATAACCCTAGAACTTTAATCGAAGAAATCAACGGTTTAATTAGAGTTTACAAAGATGGACACGTAGAAAGACACGAGATTGTTCCTCGTGTTATATGCACGTTACCCATTGAACTTGGTGTGACATGTAAGGATGTGGTGATGGACAAGTTTACAAATATTTGGGCACGTTTATATGTCCCAAAACGCGATGTCAAGCTCCCTTTGCTAGTTTATTTCCACGGAGGAGGGTTTTGTGTTGGTTCGGCTGCTTGGAGTTGTTACCATGAGTTTCTTGGACTTGTGGCAAGTAAAGCCGGTTGTGTGATCATGTCAGTAAATTATCGTTTAGCCCCCGAGAACCCTCTTCCGGCGGCCTATGAAGACGGGCAAAAGACACTTATGTGGGTGAAACAACAAGCTACAAGTGAATCCAATAAATGGTGGTCAAAGCAGTGTGATTTCACCAACATGTTTTTGGCAGGTGATAGCGCTGGTGCTAATATAGCGCATAATGTGACATTAAGATTGTGCGCCAAGCGCGCACATCTAAAACCATTAACCATCAAAGGTAACATTCTAATCCAACCTTTCTTTGGTGGAGAATCAAGAACGGATTCAGAAACTCTCATGGTCCAAGCACCTGGCTCTGCGCTCAACCTAGCGGCCTCAGACACATATTGGAGACTCTCGTTACCGAAAGGGGTGAACCGTGACCATCCGTGGTGCAACCCAAGGGCAAGAAGGTCAACCATGATAGAAAGAATGAGATATTTGGCCACCATGGTATGTGTATCAGAATTGGACATCTTATTAGATAGGAATATGGAATTTTGTGCGCTTCTTGAAACTTCAGGGGTACAAGTAGAACAAGTGCTGTATAAAGGTGTTGGTCATGCATTCCAGATTCTTGACAAATCTCACTTGTCACAAATGAGAACTCAAGAAATGATTTCACATATCAAGGCATTCATCATCAAGAGGAATAATAGATGATGACATCTTAGTGGTATAAACTTACTTTAGTTATAATTATAATACCTTAAATCTTTATGTTATATATTAAGTAAATCGTACAAGTGTTCATATAACTAGTGTGAAGGTGTTGTAAGAAGAATTACATTAGTCATAGTTATAATACTTTAAAACTTCAATTTATTCTTTTCACAACTTTAAGATCCAACAACATTTAAATTTAAATTTTAATGTAACTTGATTTCCTTTTTCAAATTTTAAATTTTACAACTCATCTATCAGCAAGTTGAAACAGTCATAAAATTTTTCCGACATGCATTTAGTTTTTGTTTTTTTTGGTTTTTTTAAACTAACGTGGGACTTAATTTCAATTCTTAATATTATTTTTTCTTCCTGACGTCTTGCTATCAAACTAAAACATGACAGAATTTATGACCATTTAACGACCAGTTTGAGTGTGGTCGCTAATTACGCGACTGTTGATGATTACTATCACAAGCCGCTCGTTAAAATTTACGACCCTTTTTAATCACAATATTCGATAGCAAATACCCAATTGTATAGTAGTTGGTATCATGGACATTATTTATACAATCCAAAAGTCTAAATAATTCTTAAGAGTGTTTTATTACAAAATAACTTTTGAAAGTATTAAGACTATTTGATGATACTTTTTTTATAATACATGAAAATCATAACACACGTCTTTTGTTTCATCGGTTACTCATTTCTTTTACATGAAAGTTGGAAGTGTGTCCTTTTTTTGTTATTTTGTTATATGTTGTACATGTTTTTTTTTTTGTTTTAATCTCTTAAACACCTTGTGAGATAATGAGTTGAAACTTGAAAGCACACATAAAAAAACTGTAAAACAGATAAATGATGCTTGCTTATGTATATATTTCATAATATGCTTATGTAGATAAATATTATTGATAGTTAAAACACGCGAAATAGTACTTGTGCATATTGTAACATAAATTTATAGACTTTGATGTAACTGACAAGACATGATATAACCTTTTGTATTATTGTAATGTACCCATATGACTATATCGTATCAAGTACGTTAGTGGTTGGAGATGTATCACAAAGCATTATCATATCTGTACATTTATGAATTCTGTAACTGCAAGTTGTAATAAAACTATTATTGAAACAAATTATAGAAGATAACATGTATATCAATCTAAAAATAAATCAAAATGGCTCGTTTAGTTTCACAACCCAAAGCAAACTTCTTGTATAAGCTCAGTTCAAGCTCTTATATTAAACAAGCCCCGACTTAAACTTCAAGTTCACAACCTCACCAAAGCACCAGCGTGCCAAACCGCAAGCTGATAATATAAAGCCCAAGATGTCGGGAGAGGCCCCTAGACTTTGGAGCATGGTCCATTGAAGTACATCTTTCAGGAACTCTTAAAACTCACATGTATACAACTGTAAGCTTTACATATAGTTTGAACACACGTAAATATATGATAATTGACTCGTACCCCCTCATGATGTATCAAACTTTCAGTTCCATAAAGGCAACACTTCAGATTCAAGTAAAGCAAGTTTGATACTACAGAAGTAAAGCAAGTTTGACACTACAGAAAGCAAATCAAACCATAAAACTGAAAACTAGCACATTTCTCGATTAAACTAACGCTATCAACATTTGTCGAAATTACCAGCTATGACAGCAAACATCATGGCTTCGATGACAAAACAAAGATCTTAATCTGCATCCATAATCACGACACGCGATATTGTCTGCTAAATTTTGAAAAGCAAAAAACCAAGGCAAAAATAGACAAAGGTAGAAGGGGAACAGGGACTAATTGTATCTATGTTTGGTGCTTTTATAAGAAAAGGGAGCACATTGACATTACAGTAATGTCCATATAAAGGAGGCCGCAAATTTGAAGGAAATTTGCTTTAGCTTGTCATCATGACTTGATCGATTGCTTCAAGTGCTTGTTTTGAAAAATAACGGACATCAACGTCTGGATCCTCTGCCAGCTCAACCAGGCATGGCCTAACCGTTTTCTCCATCACCTAAATAGAAAATATGTTATAACACAAGTTTATTATGAATGCATAGAAGGGAGGTTAATATGCATAACCAAACAAAAAGAGGGAAAAAAAAGTTACTTACGGATTGTTCAACTATAGGAATAAAAGATTGCAACACCTTTGCCACATTAAACCTGATATTTGCCACTCTGAAAAAGAACACACGTTATAAAATGGAACCAGCTCATATCGTTAAAATTCTAATGACAAGAATTTTTAAGAGCCTAGTGTAATATTAATAAATAATGATAACAATAGAAAGATATAAATGCAAATACCTGTCTTTGGCTAGAGTAATGACAACTGGAAGCAGCTTAGAACAGGTGATTTCTGAGCCCATAACAGGAGCAAGTAAAGAAATCGCACCAAGAATTGTCATACGATACAAGTAATGTGGGTTGTTAACCATTTCCAACACCTGTGAACAGACCAATATATAAAATTATATTAAAAAAACGCAAATGTATATAAAAGATAAAGTGATTTAAACTAATAACTAGTTTGTACCTGTGGAACAATATGCTGCATAGCCCAATCTGGACCGAATTCCTCTGCAAGACGTTTCAGGTTGTTAGCAGCAGCCTCTCTGATGGAGTAAACCTGAGGATATACAAACCCATTATCAAATAAATATACACATTAAAAAAATAAGATTACTACTCCATATTTTGTTAAAGAAAAGTTTAAATATAAACCTTGTCTTGTAACCATTGCATGCAGAGAGCACCAAGTTTATCATCAAAAAACCCAACACCTAACTGACTTGCTAATAAAGGTATGTATTCTATTATAGCCAAGCGAACCCTCCAATGCCTATCTTCAGCCAATTCTACAATTGCTGGAAGTAATGATTGGGACAAAAGATCAATTCCAATCACCTGTTGATCACAAGCAAACACATAAACAATAACATAATAAGATTGATAAATATAATATGGTTTTAAATTGGTAAAAAGCACCGTTAGTAAAAGTCATTCTACCTGATTCACTTGATCCAGCTTACTAATAATATTGAGACGCACATCTGGAAACTCGTCTTTTAGAAGTGATAGAAATATAGGCAAAAGTTGTTCAATAGTTGCATCCTGTATAATTAACACAAATAAACATAATCATGACATGTTAATCTAATCACCATGAAAGAGAGTAGATAATACTATTACAATACTACCTTGCCTAAAACAGGGGCCATGCCCATAATCACAGAAGCAAGAGCAGACCTAACATGCTGAGAAGAATCTGAAGACAATTCCTATATGCCATTGTAAAAACATAGTAAGAAAAGGAAATGGAAAATATAAAATCTTGAATGAAAAGTTAACTTAACAAACAATTACCTTGACACAAGGAAGAATATGCTGAAGAGCAAGTTCAGGACTAAGAATGCGGGAGAATTTGGTGACTTTACCAGCGGCTGCAATACGTACTTCGGCTTCATTATCACGAAGCAACCTCACATACGCTGGAACCAAATCCGTCCTTTTTGGTGCAACCAAAATCAAATTAATATAATAACAAGCAATTAAACAGAAATAAGAAAATAAATAAATGATCTTTATCAGCAGAAGATTTTTTAAATAGTTATATCAAGATATTTAGGAAAAAAACATACTTGGTAGGTTCAGGGCCCACAGCTTCACATAGCTCATACAGCTGATTTGCAACCATATAACGCACACGCCATGATTTGTCCTAAAATTGAGCACCCGTCCAAAATATAAAAAATAAGAAAATAGGAAAATAAATTGGTGTCTGACTTGCATACACCCACCAAGTCAACCTTATATAAATATATAGTGATATGTGAAATTGGGAAAACTATAAATTAAAACATTAATTTCAGAAACAAAAAGATAAAAAATAACCTGGGAAAAAACGACAATGACAGGAAGAATATGTGCAATACAGTCTTGTGGTTCCAACAACTTTCCGAGAGCAGCACAGCCCTCGACAGCAAGCAAACGAACAGAATCTTGATCTGCAGAAAAAAGATTGCATAGTCACAAGGACAGACTAGAGAAAGAAAGAGATGCAAGATATTTTCATTACACAATCGGCATATTTGTTACTTCTATTCTAAATCAAACCAGGTATTTTTCATTTTTGGCTTAAAACTATGCATTTTATACCATATAAGTTAAGTCTATGGCCCGTAGTAAACAAGGGTAGTCTCATTGTTTTAAAAATCGGTTGAAGCGTGCGCCTCAAGGCGAGGCGCCCAGAAAACGTGTTTGAGGCGGCGCCTCAGGGGCTTATTTGGTACGTGCGCCTTATGGGGCTGAAGCGCCAAGAAAGGCTGCGCCTCAGGGGGTTTTTGGTTTGTTTTCGGTGTTTTAGACTCTCTGTGTCAATTTCAAACATTCCATGTCTTTTTAATGTGCTTTTTTTATGTTTTTGATAAATCCGATTATGAAATTAGTATGTATTTTATTTTTTACAAGATATCTATTTTTTATATTTATATTTTAATTCCACCTCGGGCTTATGCCTCGCTTAGCCTCGGGCTTACGCCTCGGTTCGCCTCGAGGCTTACGCCTCATGAGGCGGAGGGAAAACACCTCGAGGCTCGATTCCGTACTTTTAAACCTTGGGTACTCTTATAGCCTACAAATCATATGTTAAAATTTGCCCCACAGGATGCATTATCCCCACGTTTTAAAAAGTAATATCAAAACAAGAAAGCTAAAAGAGAAAATATCTCTGCATACAGTATGTTAGTTATCTCTAGTCTAGATCAAATCAGGCATAAAGGTCTAACAAGTAGAAAAATCATTTCATCACTTTCAAGATAACCAAAGTGGTCAAAGGTAAAACATGAAAGAAAAAACATACCATCTTGTGTAAGATTCTCAAATATTTGCATGATATCTGTCTTGAGATGAGACTGTTCCACAGTAGCAGCAAATTTCCCCAAATTTGTAGAAGCTGATCTCCTAACCATAGGCATATCATCTTGACATAACTGACTATAGATAGTCCTCAACTCTGCCTTCAACATCTCTGATGCACTAGGATAAGCAATGTGAAACAGTCCACATGCAGAAACTCTAGCAGTAAACCACTCACCAGCTGCCACCTCTGCAGCCATATAATAAAACTTTTAAAAACTAACCAAGCAAAAATGAATATTTTACGAAGATAATAATCAAATAATCAAACCTTAACAAGAGGTATAACCAATCAACCAATCAGTTTCTCTCATCTGTGATCCAATCCTGCACAGAGACTCAACAGCTTTGTCTCTCACACATGTTTCCTCAACAGTGCAAAGGGTTTCCAAAGGAGGTAGCAACACATGAGCATGTTCCAATCCTCCAACATAAGGTATGAACACACCCAACTCTTCAGCCATGGCAAGAAGAACCTCATCATCATCATCATTGTTTTCACTCAAGAAAGGAATCAATTCCTTCCTGGTCCGTTCCTCTCCTAAAGCACGTGCAATTGTAGAAAGCTTCCTGATTGAATTTAATCTCAACTGAATGTCATCATTCTTTAGTTCATCAATCAGTACCGCTATAGGGTACAAGGCTCATCCACCATTGACATGTTATCTGAAGTTCGAAAAACTACAGCAGCTTCAGTCAAAATTCAAAGCTAGCAATTCAGTACCAAATTTGATAAATTCTATGAGGTAATTTGCTCATCAACAGAAATAATTGTATGCATAATATAACTTCCTCAAATTAACAATTGCATATGAAATTAATAAATATCTAGTTCAAATATCAGTAACGGCATGAAAATTCATTCAAGCTTACTTGGTTGAAGTTACTAATGTATTCTAACAAAATTGACAGAATTTAAACAAAACACATCCGTAAACTGAGATCTTAACCTAACCCTAGAATAACAAATCTGATAACAACTAGGGCAATTAAATTTGGGGAAAACATAATAAAACGCGATGGAAACAAAACTAACTCCTAGATTCGTGCTTATAATGTAAAAATCAGAACAACAAATCAAAATATGTAGCAAAATTACATAACATAAACGAACAGATAAAGATATCGGCAACAATTAGATGATTGACGGAAGGAGAGATAGAGGAGATCGGAGCAAATGAAGATCTCACCGGCGGTGGTTAATGTTTTCGGAGCTTTTGATCGGAGTAAATCTGGATCTCACTGCGAGAGAGATGATGAAGTGGTTGTTTGTGTTTGTTGAATGAACGTATTGCGAGAGAAGCCGAACAGGATCTAGAGAAATGGGGATTTATCAATACACCCCCTGTGGTTTTTATGATTTCTACGGTTTGAATTATTGTTTCTGAATATTTGAAAAGCTTAGTTACAAATATATATTTTCGCTTTTACTACGGTAATCGGTGAAAAAAAACAGTTGTGTTTTTTAGGTTTTTTTAGTTGAAGAAAAGTAAAAAGTTTATGTTTTTGAGTTTTCTTAATGAAAGAAAAATAAAAAAAATTATATTCTCGAGTTTATTAAATAACGGAAACGAAAAGAAATAAAAGGAAAAATGAAGCCTAAATTAAACTCTTTCAAATTGAAAAGAAATGAATAGAAAATAAAAACGAAAAAATGAATAGAAAATAAAAACGAAGAAATGAAAAGAAAAAGAAAAAGAAAGTTTGTTTTTCTTTTCTCTACTTGAGTAAACGTAGAAAGACAGAATTAAATCCTGCTAAAAACATGATTGTGGGTAATATGATAGGGGTGTGGGAGTTGGAACGCTGTCTCTTTAGTGTGAGAATGGGTGTTGTCTGTGGGGGGCATGATTGTTGCCACACATTGCTCATATTCAAAACACAAAAACTTGTCGCGTAGATATCATCTACGTTTATGAAATGAAGTATCACACAAGACCTTGTAAAAACCAAATGAGAAATCTTATTAATCCAACTTCATATAATTGATTTTTAATTGTTAACATATATTGGTACTAATGAATGTAGTGCATGGGAGGAACTATTTTAAAAAATATCATGAGAAAACTTTATACTTGTATGATGAAGAGTCGTTTCAAAATTTCTCATTTACCTCATTTTATACATCAAAATCATATTTGTTGTTTTTCTAATTCTTATAGTTTTTCCAAAGTTGTTCGAGTTTGATGGGTGTTTCACATTTTCTCTATGTGCATATGTGGAGTATGGTATAATCTTAAAGTATTAACCAGTCAGGTAAGAAATATGAAATATTTAAAAATCAAATATTTTTATTCTGATATAAGATTGAACGTGTTTTCCCAACTTTCACTCATCTCTCTAACCTTAGAAAGGTTAGTATTAAATCTGTTGGATACCTATAATTATAATCTTTATTCAATTTATCAAAACAATTTATAATATTTCTTCTAACACTAGTGTTGTTTGTTTTTTCTGTAAAAAAACGTCTGCAGTCTGCGGACAACATCTGCAGACATCTGTAGCAGAAGATGTGGACCAAATGTCTGCATTCTACAAGAAAAAGATTATTTGTTTTTTTTTTAATATCTGCAGAATGCTGAAATATTCTGTAATTAAACTAAATCTATTTTTTAAACTTTAAAAACAACTAATACATTAATATATAAATAAAAGTCATAGAAATATATTAAAATATAAATAAAAGTCATACAACACTACAATAATATTCATAAAACCATATGAATACATTTATAAACCGTTTATTCGGCATTCTGCGTTAACTGCTCAGCAATTTCATCTCTTAACTGAGTCATATATTCTCGATCTGATATGGTACCATGTTCTTCAACATCATTTTCTTCAGCATCAACGTGCATGTCATAATTTTCAAATGACACATTGGGTTAATCGTATTGTGTAAAAAATCACCGCTAAGACCCTCTTTCCTTATAAAGTTATGTAACGTGAAACATGCAACTGTAATGTTCATTTGTGTAACCAACAGAAATTGTGTCATCCTCTTCAATATAAGGAACTGTGCTTTCAAAACACCAAACGAACGCTCAATAACATTTCGTAGTTTTGCATGTGCATGGTTAAATTTTTCTTTATCTGTCAATACACGATTCCTACGAAAATCTCCAAGCCAATACTTTACATTACAATATGGAGCCATAAATCCTCGTACGTGTGCATAAGTGGTATCACAAAGATAATTTTATCTGTAAAGATATATAAATAATTAGCAAATTAAACTAAAATAACAAACATTTAAAAACAATTTATATACCTGATAGTGGTAACGGGAATGGAGCATTTGTATCTGATAAGGCCTCTGATAATATTCTGGAATCATGTGCTACCCCTTCCTAACCCGCCACAATAAATGTAAAAATCATGTTGAAGTCATAAATTGCTAATACGTTTTGATAACACTCTCATTTTCCCCTTCTTCTTTATAAACCTTGTTTACTAGCAGGGACAATAACATGTATCAAAGTACCATCAAGTGCACCAACCGCTCCCTTAAAAAATCACCGAAGTCTTTTTTTATGTCCCGGAATGTTTGAATTTGGATTGAAAGAAGTTTGTACTATCATATCTTTGGCAAAAAACATCATTTTATCTAACACTTCATAAAAGAATTTATGAATTGTTTGCTTTGAGTGTTGAAATCTATGCTTTATAATCACGTAACGTTGATTATGACCAATTATCATTAAAAACATAGCCATCTTCTCCTCAACGAATTATTTCTTTGAGTGTTGCATACTCAAACCTTTCCTACCCACCTTATATATTTCTTCGACGCAAGTTTCTAACAAACATTGAATTTGCTCACTTGACTGTCACACCCGGCCCCTCGCATCAACAATATTGTCCGCTTTGCCCCCGAGGAGCTCACGGATTTGCTTTTGGTTGTCCAGGTGAAAACTTCCCAGGGAGGTCACCCATCCCTGGATTGCTCCCACCTGAGCACGCTTAACTGTGAAGTTCTCTTCTCATCCACAGCTAATAAGCCCAAAACGCGTTGTTGATGTTAGAGGCCAGACATTCCTTATGAACCAGGAATATCTCTTGTCTACGGCCGATGTGGGATATGTGTAGGGTGTCACAAGCACCCCCTGTTTGGACTCGTTGTCCTCGATGAGCCGAGAAGTCACCATCCTTGGTGAGGTATGTCCCACACCCCGAACGGCACAGGAGTGGCTCTGATACCATCTGTAACACCCAAACCTTGACGGCGGAAACGTCGAGATGTGAGGGTTACGATTGTTCACAGCCACATAACGCTATTTATTAAATCCAAATATATTATCATAAGATTCAATTGTAACATTACAAGCAAAAGTTTCAACAAGGAATACATCATGTACAAATGCTACAAATAATATGAACATCCATTTTATCTCTAGGTCCAATCCTAGATGTGATAAGCTTCAAAGAGTAGAACATATACTTGAGGTAGTCCTGAAATATGTTAAAAATAAAAGGTCAACATAAAAAATGTTGGTGAGCATTCCATAGTTTTTAATACATAGATTAAATAAAAGATGGTAATTCAAGTCATAAGTTAGTGAATAAAAGTGATTAGGGATGTTATGAACAATGCAACAATCAAACCTCGACAAAGTTTACAAGTCTCAAACGTTTACAAGATTATACGATCAACTAAGTGTACTTGGATCAACCAAAGCAGGCTTGTCTTGCCCATAGATCTATGACTTCGCTGGGCTAGCAATAGTTAATGATTGTACATATAACGCCATAACATGGTAACCACAAAAGTTCAACTAACCACAACTTTGCATGATGAATTGCCATAAAGATTACAAGTCTCAAATAAGTTTACAAGTGCAATGATAATAAGTTAACATGTTGCACGCCAAAGTGTGAAAATAAGCAAAAAGGGGTATGGAAATACTCACATGGATATAGGCATTACAAGATGATATAAAAGATTAACGTAAGATCCAAAAGATAAATCCAAAGTATCCATTACAAGCACCTAATATATAATTTACAAGATAAATATTAAGGTTAACAATACGATTAATGTTCACAAGAATTAGGGTATTAATATTTTAAGGTTTTTGCTAAGCAATAAGTTTATAATGTAGTTATTTACATTTTCATTCCATTAGAAGGAATTATATAGGTTATATGATTAAGTATTTTAGAAATAAAATTAGATAATAATGATGTAATTAAATCTTAATAATTTTCTAAGAATAGTATATAATTTTCCAAATTTTAGAGATTAATAAAGATAATATTATGTCCATTATTATTTTAAATGATTTTTTGAAATTATTGTATCATGTCCATAAGCATATAAATAGTTATTATTTTAAAAGAAAATCATTTAAATATATAAGCTTCAATACACATAAAAGGATATTTAAGTTTTAAAAGAGTACATTTTGACCAATGTTTATAATGTACTTAATTATATGACTTGCAAAATAATATAAAATTATTTAAAGTCATTTAACATGGTCAAAAATAAAAAAAAAAACTAATTATCTAAATGATATTTAAATGTCTATTTACATAATTAATCATTTAACATATTAATTTATAATGTTTTATGAAATCTCCATTTAAAATAGCGTGATTTAAAAGATAAATAATTAAAGGGAAAGTTCGGGTCACTAATATTTTATAATTTTTTTTAAATCCATATAAATAATCCATGAATAATCTTTAAAATGTTTTATTACAAAGGTTTTTAGTTATTTAAAATTTTAAAAATATTACCGAAATTTATTTGATGCCTTAAAAATATTAAAGGTTATAAAAACATTTTTTTATATCTATTAGGAATTTTCTAAAATTGATTTAAGGCTGAAAAAGCCATTTAAAAAAATATGGGGGTGGCCGGGTTTCGAACCCGGGACCTCCAAGGTGGCATGAGAAGACTTAACCGGTGAACCAAGGCATACAGCCGCGGTATCACCCGGTTTTCAAATCTTAAGAACACAACCCCTATGAATTTCCCCCAAACCCATGAACCCTAAATTTGTTTGAACCAAAATTGACAGCCAAATCTTTGTTGTTAACACTGAAGATCATGGGGCTTTTATTCCCCATGTTTAAACGACCCTAAAGATGTTTTTAATTACCCGAATAAAGATGACTCGAAGTCGAACACCATGATGAATGAGTCGCGACCAACGTGGAATCTGATTGTTGCTCAAATGATGAATAAAATCCAATTAACTTCGCGTGGAGCTTCTGAGAATGTTCACGACCCTAAGCCCTCTATTAATTTCGGTCTAAGACACCCAGATGATGGTGTTCAAGTGTAGTGTGGGTCGCGACGTCGGATGATGATGAAATTCGATGATTGAGTTGATTTAGGTGTAATTGAGGGTTGAGTTAGATTAGAGGTAGTTAGAAGTTTGATCATATTGAATTAATTGAGTTATTATTGGATTTTAATGACCAAACGGTTAGAGGATTAAAGTGGCCGGTTATGAATTCGTTTGCTTTTAGTAACCGGTGCTTTAAACAACAATTATGCTATGCATTCAGTTCGAAACACACTCACAAAACGTTTAGGAGCGGTTTGGTTTGAAAATTGATGGTTTTTAATGTGTTTTGGGGGTGGCCGGAGCTCGGCCGGAGTATGGCCGGAGCTTCGCCGGAAAGTCGGGTGAAGGGGAGGGTTGGTTTGGGAAATTGTAAATTTACACATATGGTCCCTTTGATTTTTATTTTATCATTTTATGTCTTAAACTTTATTTTTAAAGTTTATAAAGTGACAAAACAACCCCTTAAGTTACTAATTTAGGTTTTAAAACATTTTTAAGTTAATAATTTGTTTATAAGTTATTATCATTACTAGAATTATTATTATTATTAACTTCAATATTACAATCTATTATTATTAATGTTATTATTAATATTATTACTATTATTATTATTATTTAATTAATTTGTTAATCACCAAATTAATTATTAAGCATAATAAATCCGCAAAGTTTCAAAATTGACATAAAGGTCCTTTTAAACTTAACAAAGTTTACTTTTAATTTAACGAAAATATAAGATGTCACATTGACCATTGATGTTTCTTGCCCATTTTTATTAAACAATAAAAACATAATCACTAACCTTAAAAACCAAATACTAAACCAACATCTTCCTCCATAAACACCACCGCCGCCGCCGCCGCCGCCGCCCACTCACCGACGCCGGAGTGCTGCCACCGCTCGAAAGCCCCTTCAGCCGAGCCTCCATCTCCTTCCCCCAAACCCTAGGCGTCGAACCGCCGGTCCTATAGTACCCGCCCATAAACCGACCCGACATCGAACCGGATTCAGACTCCGAACAACCAAGTCGGATCGGGTTACCCTCGCCCGACGAACCGGCGCAAGGCTTGCAGCTTTTGTACGCTCCAGACGCCTTCAACGCAATATCCTTAATCTGTAAATAAACCAATTAGTTTTTCTTTGTTTCTTCTTCATCGACACCATCGATTTCAATATCTACAAACAACATCATTAGATTTTCATCCAAAGCTTCAAGTTTGAGTTCATTTCAGGCCTACAGATTTCCATTAGCACCGATGAAAAAGTATGGTCATAAACTACCACGTCAAGGTTAGGCACACTAGGTGTTCGATCAAATGCCCCTATGAAGTGAAGGTTTGAGAAAGCTTGTTTTTTTAGTAATCTTGTGAAGTGAGTATTGTTTAAGGTGATTTGATCTTGAAATTCAAATTCGGCTCTTCTAATCTTTCATCGTATTGTTGGGTTGCTAATCTCTAACTAACGGCCATGGTGTGAGGGGTCATGTGAGGTACCATCTAGAGGGTGGGCAACTCGCGGTTGCTGCCCTCCTTCGGCTTGTATAAGGTTCCATCGGTATTCTACCCCTCACAACTCATCTCGAGTTCGGTGCACCGTTTATGTGTTTTTGTTTTTTTATCTCTAGTGGCAGTTAACCTATGCGCATGGCTCCTACAAGGAGGGGTCGGAATGTTAAGCCAGGGGCTCTGTGCAGGGCCCTGCTAGTGGTTTAAGGACATGCCCCTTCAAATCTTTCCACGAATGTAAAGACGGAAAACCTGGGTCTGGGGTTTTTTCCGCCTACTTGAACACATCCAAAGCACCCACCTCAAGACAAAAACCGAAGGCTGTCTTTGAAGGAGGCTATCTCCAAGGATTTAGAGCTTTTTTTGGAGGTTGGGGAAGTTCTTAAGGCAGGTGATAAATGGTTGTGTGGAAGGTGCATGGTAGTGCATGCACTCAGTAGGGGTGCAAGCATGATGATGAGGTCGTGTCGTTTGACATGTTCTCGGGGGATGTTGAAGATTTTATTGTTGGGATCCGGAAACCATGTCAAGTGGTGGTTGACACAAACCCACGTCACCCAGCTGGGCTCGGGGGTGATGTTAACCTCCTCGAGCGGGTTTTTTCACTCCCCATTCAGACTGTTAAAAGCATTCCCCCCAGTTATCGGCTGTTGTTCGCTCAGGTTTTAACAGGTGCTTTGCGTAAAGTGGTGGGGTCGCCAGGTTCCGTTGAAAATTGGGTTCAATTGCTTTTGCTTCCACTTTGCACCTTGCGGGTGGTCAGACCATCCACCAGACGAGAGTGAAGATCAGGGAACAGGAAATCTTTGCAGTGTAGTAACATCTTGCATGCGCTAACAGTTTGGAAAAATGGGTCCGGGTTTGATGCTTTGGTCTCGTCCCTGTTGGATAGCGTGG